>CAUYLG010054715.1:0-15005 GCA_963573385.1 Cacajao melanocephalus | reverse complement strand
CCCGCGGCGCCGCCCCAGCTCCCCCGCGCGCCCCGCCGGCCCCCCACAGAAGGCGCCCCCGGCCGTCCTGGGCGCGGGGAACACTCGCGGGTGAGGGCAATAAATTGGTCAGTGGGGAAACAAAGCATGGGCAACTGCATTGGTCATAGAGAGACTGGACCTGGACTTGGCAAGTTGCCATTGGTAGTCCAGCAGGGCTATGGACAGGTGGGCTGGAGAAGGAAACAAAGCATGGGCACCTGTATTGGTCAGAGAGAGACTGGACCCGGACTTGGCGAGCTGCCATTGGTCAGGCTCTTGGCGGGATTTTTAATTTTGGGCTGACAGTATGATTTAGTGCTGAGTGTGGGGCTAGGGGTGGAATGCAGGAGTGTGTGTGGGGAGCCTGCATGGAGAAGGCAGGCGCCAATAGGACATCCGGCCTCCTGA
The DNA here is from genome assembly GCA_963573385.1 of Cacajao melanocephalus. Taxonomy (NCBI): domain Eukaryota; kingdom Metazoa; phylum Chordata; class Mammalia; order Primates; family Pitheciidae; genus Cacajao; species Cacajao melanocephalus. The sequence goes on along the minus strand of CAUYLG010054715.1, from coordinate 14,576 downwards.
TAAGTGTTATCAGGTGCGGAGGGGGTGAAACGGCTCCTGGCGAGGCTATCGGCCTTACAGGTGGATAAGAGACAAATGGTTGTGTTCTTTTGGGTTTCTGATTAGCTGCTCCAAAGGAGGCCATCAGAGATGCCTTTATCTCGGGGAGCAGAGTGGTGGCTTTGAATAGAATGGAAGGCAGGTTTGCCCTAAGCAGTTCCCAGCTTGACTCGTCCCTTTAACTTAGTGAGGGTTCCCAAAACCTTCTTTGGAAAGTGCAGGTCACAGATGCTCCTGGGATGCCTGTTTATCCTGGGCGCGTCCTCACACTTCGGCTCAGTGAGCCTCTACTGACTGAGACACCTGCCCCTGTCACTTTTTGGCTAAACGAGGCCTCAGCTTCAGCACACGGGGTGGGAGGAGTCCACACAGGTATATTATCCCATTAGTCATGGAGTCCTGCTCTTACCCCACCCCTGGAAGGGAAGATTAGGCTGGAAAAAATACATATTCCAGGAAGGAAAGGCATGAGGGGCAGGCCAAAAGGAAGGTGGGGAACACCAGAGGACAGAATGCATTCCAGGAGGGGTGGCTGTGTCTGCTGCCTGAATGCCCAGCAAGTCCTGGCTGCCTGGGGGATAAGGCAGGGTTCTGGCAGGGGTGCCGGGGCAGCTGCGAGGTCCTCAAGGAAACAGGTCGAGGTGAGTAGGGGCTTTCTACAAGGGAGGTCTGGGATGGCTTTGCTTAGAAGGTGATGTTGAACAGAAAACAGGAATTGAGAGACAGCATGGGCTGTCCTGGGAGGAGAAAGACGCCTGTCGGGAGACCCTGGGGTGGCCGTGTGTGGGGCTAGGGCGAGGAACAGCCAGGCGGGCCAGGGAGGGGACGCCCCAGGAAGCGAAGTCACGGTGAAGCAGGAAGGGTTTGCAAACAAACCTCTCGAACACGGAACAGGGAAGGAAGTGGTGATTTAATTGGCCGGGAGCTGTGGCGGCTTAGATGCCTGCCTCCCGAGCTCCCAACAAGGAAAATCCTTGCCCTTTTAAAGGGGTCTCAACTCTAGAAATTACATGTGAGAGGGTCCTGGGCTTACAGCTCTAGAATTATGTGTGAAAGGCTCTTGATCCATGAAGTAGGCAGGCGTGGGGTAGGTGACTTAGGCGGGGGTTTGATCGTGTTTAAGGAAAAACAATGCCTTCCGGAAAGAGTCCTCCACACCATGCCTGCGATCTAGAGATGGGATCGTGGTTAGCAGTAGGGGTCTTATCCTTAACCTGGCCGGCACCAACCGGCCCCTCCTCTGGCTGACTTCTAACTTCTCCTTTTGAAATGCAATTTAGAAGGCTGAAGGGGATGAAGGGTCTCCTTCCTCAAGGGGATTTTAGTTCTTCCTCCAGAGACTCGAAGCCTTGAGGGGCTTTAACGGAGCCGGGGAAGCCCAGAGGACCTCAGCAAGGCTGTTGCCACAGTCCTGAGAGACACAGGAGATGCAGGCGCAGGCACGGCCCTGGTGGAGCCCAGATGTGGCCACTCCCGCAAGCAGCTAGGACAAGTCCTAAGGGTGCAGCGATCACAGGAAGCTGCTGGCTCGTGGTTGGCTCTCTGGACATTCACCGAATCTCCAGCAGCCCTTTGGGAAGCAGTTATTGCTCTTTGCCGCCGACATAGGGTTGCAGGACCAATTCCAGCCCCGTGTCCTGCAGACCCTGGTGCCCCCTCCCCCCACTGCTGGGGACACACTCAGCTGCAACCCCATATAATTAGGACCTGAAGCGCAAGGCAACTGCTCTGGGGAAAATAACGCTGGGGACAGTCACGCAGAGCAGCGTCATGGCCAGGCAGCCTGACCAAGGGGGTGCTGACCAGGACCTGGGAGTGGGGAGTCCCCCACCCCCACCCTGATGGCACACCGCCACCCACCTAGGCACCCAGAGTCCAGCCCAGAGAATCACCCTGAACGCTCCCTCCCCAGTGCTCCCAAGCAGCACCAGGCCCTTCCTGTGTTACATGCCTGTCCCCTTAGGCCGCATCCCGCACGCCTCCCAGGAATCTCTCGATATGCGTTCCCTTCCACTTCCACCTTCCACCTTCTGCCATGGGATGACCGTCTAACAGATGCCAGCGCCATGCAGCATTCTGCTAGCAGCAGAAAATGGACAAAGACAAGGTGCTTCTTTGAAGAAATTAGCTTCCCTATTACTGCCCTCCCTTTTATTTATTTGGAGGAATGACATGTTCCCAAGCCTGATGCCACCTTCCCTACTAGCTAGCATGGGACAAACATTTATTTTTCTATTCTTATTTTTCATGGCCAGAGGAAGAATCCTGACATTCTGTGAAGGCATGTTCCAGAGATTTCTACAGTAGGGAAATTGCATCCCTTAAGTTTTGCCCGTAAATTGGGTTAACCTTTCGAGCTACAGCCTCTTATTCCTAACAAGCGCGAGTCCGTGAGAACTGTGGGTCGTGGGCCTGGGTCTTCCATTTTCTTGGCGTGAGTTGGATTTTGAGCTCGGCTGGCAGAGACTGGGAGCTACTTCCTCGTTGCCCGGCCCCCCTTCTTTCTTTCTGACAGAATCCTGAGTTTATGCTGCCCTACTGTCAGCCTGGAAAGCAGAAACCCATCCAGGAATTTCAAGCAGGTGGGATTTAGTCCAGTGCTGTGGTCAGAGCGTTTGGAAGGGCCGCAGGAGCGAGAGGAAACGCAAGGAACACTCCGACATCAGAGGCTGCTGACCCAGCGGGGCTGACCCCGAGTCTGGGCCTGCTGCTGGTGGAGATGCTGTCAGCATCTGCGGCCACTGAAAAGCTGCTACCAAGTCCACTACCAAGGACATGGCTGCTGGCACTGCAGGTGTCTAGAGACGTGGTGAAGAACTGGGAACAGCAGGAGAGTTCAGCTGCCTCCTCCGTCCCCGTCCACGTCTCCTGCTGCAGGGTGCTACCTGGAGGCCGGCTGGCCTCGGGGGCTGAGAAGTGCACAGGTACTGATCATTCATGGCAGGAATGAGGCGGAGAGCAGGGCAGCAGGTGCCAGCCCAGGACGGGTTTGAGAGGCTGCGTCCTCATCTTCCCTTGTCACCCAGTGGTCAAAGAGACGTGATGAGACTCACTGAATGTGGCTACTGGAAATCTTCAAAGGAGTGCAGGCTATTTGTTTCTGTTTGTTTGCTTGTGTTTTTGAGACTCTGTCACCCAGGCTGGAGTGCAGTGGCATGATCTCGGCTCACTGCAACCTCTGGCTCCCAGGTTCAAGCTATTCTCCTGCCTCCGCCTCCCAAGTAGCTGGGATTACAAGCATGCATGGCCATGCCCAGCTAATTTTTGTATTTTTAGTAGAGATCGGGTTTTGCCATGTTGGTCAGGCTGGTCTCAAACGCCTGGCCTCAGTTGATCCTCCTGCCTTGGCCTCCCAAAGTGCTGGGATTACAGGCATAATCCACTGTGCCCCACTGGCCATGGACAGGCTATTTGTATATATCCTTTCCTTCTGCCTTCCCTTTCCTTCTGCTTTCTGCCTGGAACTTGGAATGTAATGGCTGGAGCTCCAGCAGCCATGTTGTAGCAGGAGGTGACCTTGAAGAAATAAGCTACTTTTTAAGGACAGTGGAACAGAAAGATGCAGCCTGAGCTTCTGATGACCATGGGGCTGCCTACTGGCCCTGGATTTCTTCCCTCTGGACTCCCATATGCAAGAGAAAACCTCTGTCTTATTTGGGTTTTCTCTTCATACAGAGCAGAGGCAAATCCTGATGGGTGTGTTGATTTCAGCTGCCACCCTACAGGACTGAGATGCAAGTGTCCCATGCATAAGATGGGGGTAAGAAATGTCTATTCGGTCTGTTCGTTGGAAGGACTGCACATGGGTGGCCAAGCATGGCCTAGGAGCTGACTGAAGAATGCCGGTTGACCTGGGAAGGGAATGGAGGGCGCAGCCTGGGAAGCTGTCATCTCCTGATAGGGGATGAAGAATGAGACTTTTGGTGTGGCCTCTGGGCTCACATTAATTACTGAGAATTAATGTTGGGGTTTCCAGGGAAGCAGCTCCGGCCTGGGATGGGGCATGGCGGTGCTAAGATGGTCCCTGGCCCCCAGAGTTCAGTGTGGTGGCCCCGTGAGTGGATGATTGCAATGGAGCAGGAGAAGGGACAGTGAAGGGTGTGGGTTTGCTCCTGCTCCCACCCCTGCTGGCTGGACTGCAGGGCCTGTCTCCTGGGGGTGTGGCTCTGATCGGCTGCCCTTCTTTCCACACACTTCCCAGCCTCCCCTCCCCATCCTCACCGCCCATGATTTAAGTCCCTCTCCTGCCTGCAACTCTCCTGGAGTTCTCTCCCTGCCAAGGGCATCCCCATCCTCCAACTGTCCAACTCGAACCCTTGGAGGCATCTGCGGCTTCTCCTGCTCCTCCTCTTTCTTCTCAGCCCAGCTGCAGGTCCTGGCCCTGTTCTTGGACATTAGCCTTGCTTAGATACCTCCAGGAGTGGGGAGCTCACTCACTGGTAAAGTAAGGCATTCCTTTATTCTAATAGCCTTAAATTTCTTCCTCTTAACCTCAGGTTTTGCACATGCTGTTCCCTCGGCTGGAACGCTCTCCCACCTCCACCCTAGCTTCACTCTCCACTGCCTCTGACTCTCTACCTGGCCTCACCTCTAGGGAACCATTGCAGACTGTGGGAAGTAAAAGTTCCTCTTCAAAGTTTCCTTTCTTGTTGAAGAATAAATGTGCTAATACTTCTTTGTGAAGCCCTATCCTATGTAGCTGTTAGACATGCCGTGCTTACAGGCACGTAGTACATTCTATGTCCTTGTACTTTAACCAAGATATCTGTGCTGGACGTGCTCACAGGCATGTCCCAGCTCTTCATTGCTTTTACCTGTTTAGAAACATTTTATGTTGCTAGCCAATCGGGTTTTAGTTTAGATTGTGAGGTCTGGCTCCAGCCAACAGAGATCAGACACAGCAGTAAGGGCAACCCCAAATGCATAAGGGATAAATTTGTCTGTTTTCCTTTGTTCATTGCACTCTTGCGGCACGATGGCTAGCAAGTCCCCTTCCTGCAGTGCAGGAAGTAAAAATTGCATTGCTGAAAGATCCTTTGTCTCAGTGCTGCTTTTTCTTTGCAGCACTGAGCATCTGTTTCCAACACAGACCCTTCCTCAATCTGGGGCATGTGCTCCTCTGGGTCCTGACAGTGTCAGGCCTGTGGGCAGTAAGATCTGTCTGGGCATGGTGCCTTTAAATGACCCAAAGAGGGGCCTTCTCATGCTCCTGCCTGGTGCCAGGTATGCGGGGACCCCAGCTGATAAATGGAACCTTGGCAGCAGCTTCTAGGCTGCTGGATGAGGAACTTGCCCGGCCTCTGGTGCCTCACACGTGCCAGCGTCTCCGCTGTGGGTAACCTGAAGCTGGAACTACACTGCATCTGCTTCAAGGTCCAGGCCCAGCAGGTATCAGCCCAGACCCTATGCTCCGTGCATGTCTGTTGAGTGACTGCAAGGGTGAGCCGGTCCTTGTCCTAATAACTCACCTGTGGCCTCCATAGTTCTCTTCCAGCACGGACTCTGCTTCTCACATTTAAAAGGGGCATGTGCCATCTTCCAGCATGGTTATGAACAACCTGTGGGGCCTCAGTTTCCCTGTCTGCAAAATGAGTGAAGGGATCTGCCATTAGACTCTGGGGCTGCAGGGCCAGGGGTGAGCCCCAAAGGCCAGAGCCCCAGGCTAGGCTGACCATGCAGCCAGGGCTGCCACCTCAGCGTTGGTGCCCAGCACAGACCAGCTGTTTTCAGCATCAGTCACCCCTCCCGGAGGCCTCCAGCTCTTGAAAGGTGGGAAGAGAGCTCCAGGGATCTTGCCAGGCAGCCAACGAGGTTTTGGAGCTGCAGGTGGCTAGAAGACAAGGTGCAGGACAGCATCTTCATCAGTGGGGCCCAGGGGCCAGGTTCCTTGCAGCTACATTCGCTCTGATCCTGGCTCCTGGCCCCAGAGCTCTGGCAGGCTGGCTAGGCCAACGGCATCAGCAGCAGCTTTTCCTGTTCCTCATGTGACTGTGAAGGGGAGGGGCAGCTAGAGAGTAATACTGAGAGTTCTTTTTTATTTTTTTGAGATGGAGTCTCGGTCTGTCACCCAGGCTGTAGTGCAGTGGTGCCATCTCAGCTCACTGCAAACTTCGCCTCCCAGGTTCAAGTGATTCTCCTGCCTCAGCCTCCTGAGTAGCCAAGATTACAGGTGCCCACCACCATGCCTGGTTAATTTTTCTATTTTTAGTAGAGATGGGGGTTTCAACATGTTGGTCAGGCTGGTCTCGAACTCCTGACCTGCCTCAGCCTCCCAAAGTGCTGGGATTATAGGCGTGAGCCACTGCACCGGGCCAGCAATTCTTTTCTTTTTTTGTTTTTTTTGGAGACGGAGTCTCACTCTGTCACCCAGGCTGGAGTGCAATGGCGTGGTCTTGGCTCACTGCAACCTCCGCCTCCTGGGTCTAAGTGATTCTCCTGCCTTAGCCCCCTGAGTAGCTGGGACTACAGGTGTGTGCCACCATACTTGGCTAATTTTTATACTTTTAGTAGAGACAGGGTTTCACTATGTTGGCCAGGCTGGTCTTGAACTCCTGACCTCATGATCCATCCTCTCGGCCTCTCAAAGTGCTGGGATGACAGGCGTGAGCCACTGCGCCGAGCCAGCAATTTTTTTTTTCTTTTTTTTGGAGACGGAGTCTCACTCTGTCACCCAGGCGTGCCCCCACACCCAGCTAATTTTGTATTTTTAGTAGAGACGGGGTTTTACTGTGTTAGCCAGGATAGTCTCGATCTCTTGACCTCGTGATTCACCTGCCTCGGCCTTCCAAAGTGCCGGGTGGGCCACCGCACTGGCCTGAATGAATGGATTTTTAACTACAGTTGACCCTTGGAAAACACAAGTTTGAACTGTGTGGTCCACTTATATTTGGATTTTCGCCCACCTCTGCCACCCCTGAGCCAGCAAGACCAGCCCTCTTCCTCTTCCTCCTCAGCCTGCTCACTGTGAAGATGATGAGGACGAAGGCCTTCGCGGCGGTCTACTGCCGATCAATGAACAGTAAATACATTTCTTCTTCCTTATGATTTTCCAAATAATTTTTTCTTTGAAGCTAGATTGTAAGATACTTCCTTCATTGTTAGAATACCGTTTATATTTGTATTCAGCAACTGTTGATGTTATTGGTAAGGCTTCTAACTGAAGTAGGCTCTTACTGAGTTTTGGGGGTGTCAGCCAGGCGCAGTGGCTCACACCTGTAATCCCAGCACTTTGGGAGGCCGAGGCAGATGGATCACCTGAGGTCAGGAGTTCAAGACCAGCCTGGCCAACATGGTGAAACCTCATTTCTGCTAAAAATACAAAAATTAGTCGGGCGTGGTGGTGTACACCTGTAATCCCAGCTCCTCGAGAGGCTGAGGCAGGAGAGAATCACTTGAACCCAGGAAGCTGAGGTTGTAGTGAGCCTAGATCACACCATTGCACTCCAGCCTGGGCAACAGAATAAGACTCCGTCTCAAAAAAAAAATAAAAATAAAAAAGAGTTTTGGAGTAGTCAAAAGTTGTACACAGATTTTTGGCTACCCAGGAGGTTGGTGCCCCTAACCCCACATTATTCAAGGGTCAACTGTAGCTCCTAAGGATTGCTCCGGTGCTTGGAAGCCCTGGGTTACCCCAGGGCAGGAGGAGGGAGGCTGTCAGGAGTGGTCACCTGGGCCCAGTGTCCTTGGCAAGGGGAGGCTGGCAGGGCCTGCCATGGGCACTCCAACCCTGTCACCAGCCTGCAGAGGAAATCACTCCAAGCTGTTCTTCAAGAGTGAAAATACCTAAGAGAGCTGATGTGTATTTTTCCATGAGTTCTCTGGGGGTAACTAAACAGAACATTGTTTTGAAAATGGCATTTTTATTTTTAAAAATGTCGTAGGGATATCACAAAGAAGTAAAAAGAAATATACAGACAATTAGAGGAAAAAAGATCGATGGAGCCCCATGACCAGAGAGACGCTGGTCTTTTGATGAATAACATTTCGGGGTCTTCTTTGGGCACACACAAGTCACCCCCTTCCACATACACACCCTCCTCCACACCCCAAGCCCTCCTGTGCACACCCAGATGTGGACGCATAGTGAGATCATATGATTTGCCATGTACCATCTCCTGTGTTATTTTCTAATCGACTCCATAAGCCTGGGCAGATTCCCGTGCCATGAATGCGGATCTGGCTCATGGATCTCACAGCTCCTGGTGCTTCCTTGCATGGGGAATGGACTGTCCAGGTGGGTGTGAAACAAACACGCTGGGCTCCGTGCGTCCAAACCGCTGGACTGGTGTGCTAGGCTCCTCGGTATTAAACGCCTGGATGAACAGCTGTCAGGCTTTGTAGGCACTCAGTAAATGACTGTGGGATGGATTTAAAATTGTGCCTAAGAGAAGCCTGGTTTTGGTATCGATGCCCAGACTGCCCCTCCCTGCCAGCAGGGAGAGCGAAAAACCTGTGTGTTTTCCCCGTCACCGTTGGGAGGCAATTTTACCAGCCTAATGGTGAAGAACCCGTCTCTTCTTTACCTAGCTTTAAGGACTAGGACCTTGGGAGCACCTTTTCTTTTTCTTCTTTTCTTCTTTTTTTTTTGAGACAGTTTTACTTTTGTTGCTCAGGCTGGAGTGCAATGGTGTGATCATGGCTCACTGCAACCTCTGCCTCCTGGGTTCAAGCGATTCTCCTGCCTCAGCCTCCTGAGGAGCTGGAATTACAGGCACGTACCACCACACCCGGCTAATATTGTGTTTTTAGTAGAGATGGGGTTTAACCATGTTGGCCAGGCTGGTCTCCAACTCCTGATCTCAGGTGATCCGCCCGCCTCAGCCTCCCAAAGTGCTGGGATTACAGGTGTGAGCCACTGTGCCTGGCTGGAACCACCTTTCACACGGTTTTGCTATGGCTCATCTGTATACACTATTTACTCTTTTTTTTTCTTCTTCTTCTTTTTTTGGTGAATTTCCTGTTCCTTTACTTTGTCAGTTTTCTGTTGGATATTTTTCTCCTTTTAAAAAACAAACAAACAAACAAACCCAGAGACTTCTTGTGTGATTGGTCCCGAGGCCTGGAGGTGAGGAGGGGCCTGAGGGTTTTGTGTAGAAAGCCCGAGGGCAGTGTGACCTGAGCACTCAATGAGGGGACCCTCGTGGCTCCTTACCATGGTGTGAGGCCTGGCAGGCCCTGTGAAGAACTGGAAAGTGGGTTTTGGGAGGGAATTTTTGGTGTGAAGAAGGTTCTCAGAGTGCCAACACTTTGTGGAAAGAGAGCGTCCTTACCCCAAAGCCAACATGAACACAAGGCAGCAGAACAGGCGGGGGCTTTGGGCAGCCTCAGTTTTCTCATCTGCGAAGTGGGCACTATGAGCTTCCTTCCTTGCCACATCCAGGCTCAGGTCCTTGGCGTCCCCTCCCTGGGACAAGTTGGGCAGCCCTTCCTCAGCTCAGGGGCCCCTGTGCCCCTCCCACACACCCTGCACTCAGCAGAGGCCCCTTTAGAAACATCGGGAACCCAGCTCCAACTAGAGGCTTTGCGCTGACCCCGCCCCCCGCCCCGGCCCCCTACTGCAGAGTTCGGCACCCATGCTGCTTCCCCTGCCAGAGTCACTCCTTCAGCCTCCGCCTGGCTCCCACCCCGGCCCTCAACCCTTGGCACAGGCCCCTCCCTTTGAGAGCTCGCCCCCCTGATGCTCAAGGCTGGGCTGGGGGCCTGCCCCCCTTGAACCCTCACCTCCCCCTGCCCAGATCTGTCTCTATGTCCACCCAGAGGCCACTCCTCCTTGATCATTGCTGTGACCCAGCACCTGCCTGAGGACCCTGGGTGCTGGCTCAGGTGTGTTTGGGGGGCACTGATTAATCAGGGCATGGACGGGGCCACCTGCCCATCAGTTTGCCCACCCTATCCCCAGGACTGGCTTCCTGGCTTGGCATAGATTTGGCTGGCTTTCCCACCAAGAGGTGGCAGTGATGAAGAGTCACCCAGGGACAGTGCTGGGCCTCGTGGAAGGGCTGTGACGGTCACCTGGGCCCTCTGCTTTCTGGTCTTCCTTGAGATCACAGGTTGCCTTCTCTGCCTTAGCCTCAGCTGTGCCCCAAGGAAGGGGGTGACGTTTCCCATCGTTCCACGTTTCCAGGGTGGGAGCTGGGATCTGGGAGGACTTCTTACAATGGCCATGGTAGCCGCCATACACTCCTGCCCTCCCCCAGCCCCACCCAAGCCTGCCTTGTCCCTGACTCACCCAGGCCTGTCCCAGAAGCCCAGCCAGAGCCTCCACGCAGAATTCAATCATCCTGAGTGTGGAGCCGGGCCCAGCCCTCACTGGCTACCCTTTCCCTGGCCAGCACCGAGCCACAGGGCGGGATGAGAATCCTTGGCATCTTGGCATAAGTTTATTGTTCCAGAGTTGGGCTGTGCAGGAGGGGTGCTGCTTCACCCATTTTGCAGACAGGGACACTAAGGATCGGTGAGGGCGAGGGCTCACTCAGGCTGCAGAGCCTGCCCAAAGCTGGGTCTTCTGGCTCCAACTTGGGAACACTCTGCAAAGATCTCCTCAAAGGTGTACATTGCACCCCTTGTTGACCGGCAGAGAGCCAGGCCTCAGGGATGGGATCCTGGACAGATGAGTCTGGGTGGAGAGAGAGGAGGGAGAAACTGCTCTAATTCAGGGAGGTCTCTGGTGGTGTATATGGCAGGGCCCCTGGAAATGCCGGTTCAGTCTCAGCAGGAAGGGGTGCAGACCTGCACTCTGCTGTCTGTCCCGGGGTGCAGGTTCCCGCAGCGGGGCCCTGGGCAAGGCGGTCACCATCCTGCATGTTTGGGGCAGCAGCATTCCCTGGCACCTGCTCACTTCCTGGGATCGAGGGAAGACCAAGGCACAGACCCCAGCCCCGAGGGGCTCAAGGGGAGATGGGCAGGCACACAGGCACCCAGTGAGGGGCAGTGGTGATCCTGACGAGCTGTGTCTCCAGCTCACTCTGATGGCCTTTGGGAGGGCCAGTCTTAGCTGTCAGCTTGGCTAGGCGATGCTTCAGGTGTCTGGTGGAACCTGAATCCAGGTGTTGCTCAGAAGCTAATGTGGGTGTGATTAAAGTCCATAATCAGCTGTCTCTAAAGGAAATTGTCCTAGATCACCCAGGTGGGCGTGATGCAGCCAGTTGAAAGGCCTAAGAGTGGAATTAATCCCGGGCAGCAGCTGCAGCCCATCTGAATTTCCAGCCAGCTCCACTGATGGCCCGCCCCACAGACCTCAGACTCGCCTAACTGGCTCCATGATCCTCTAAGCCAACTCCTTGCAATAAATCCCTTATGATAAACCTCCCACAGGCTCTGCTCCTCTGGTTGAACCCTGACTGATACCATTGTCATAATCCAGTCATGAGAACTATGCTTTTTCAACTATTCTTTCGTTCCACAATTATTTGTTGAGCACCTACGATGTGCAATCTCTGGAAGGGCTCAGAGTCTAGCAGAGACCACAGAGTTGCCTCTAAAGGGATCAAACAGGCCCAGAGGTCAAGCATGGACCAGGTGCCATTGCATTGTGTTTGAGGAGGTGAGGTTCTCTCTAGCCTTATATAGGGTGTCTCTCCGGGGCGGTGGGGCGCAAGCGTCAGACAGGCTGGAGTTAGGCAGGCCCTTCGCAAACCCTTTCACCTGTTCACTGGCTCTGAGCCTCAGCACCCCACCCCGCCATCTGAATGGATGACACCTGAGACTGCGCTTGGTGGACAGTTAGTTTCTGTATGTGCCAGGGGCTGAGAGGCAGCCTCCCTCCCTCGCTCCCATGGACAAGCATCCATCCTGACCTGGGCTTGGCTTTGTGGCATCAGACGGAGGACAATCAGTGGCAAAGGCTTAACTCTGGAAGGGATCTGGTTTGGGGTCTTGTCTTTCCTACTGGCCCGCTGACTGCGGGGCTTCCACCCTGTCAGCGGCTTACGGCAGGCCATTTGTACACTCCTCCGCCATGCCTCAGGGTCCCAACCTTGGCCTTGCAGAGGTCACAGCTCGGGGGAGAGTCAGGCTGGACAGTGGTGCGCTGGTCAGTGTTGAACAACCAGCCCCGCAGGACGGAGAGAAGCCTTGGGGTGAAGTGTTTGTCAGCTCCACCGTGTGAATACTTCCACCGAAGCCCGTGTCCTGTTACCAACGTGAGGCACTGAGCGTGGAGCTGGAGAGAGGTAAGTGCAGTCACTTCTACACCGCCCAGGGCTTCTCTCAGGCTCCCGGCTGAAGGTGAGTGAGCTCCACCTGGAAAGGGGCTGGGCTGTGGGGTGAGGAGCTGTCTGGGACGAAGAGGGGCCCACTGAGCCCGGAACTCTGCAGCCAGCCTGGCTCACTGGCACAGCAGGGAAGAATTCCCTGAGAGTCACTAGTCTTTGCGGGGCTCTCAGTAAATGTTTATGGAGTGATGGATGATGGATGTTAAGACATGTAATCACATCTTGCTCTGACCTGTGAGTCAGTCTGTTTGGAGTGAAAGAACCAGCTTTTCTGCTCTGTTTGCTGGAAGCATCTGAACACCTCCCTGGGGTCCTGCTCTCACCCTCCTCCCCTGCTCAGAGAATGTCCTCAGAGAAGGCCTCCGGGCCTGGCGTTTCACAGCCTCTTTCCCACCTAACCTCAGGCATTCTTGCAACAGCGTGTGGAGGTAAACAGCCTGCCTCTCAGTTCCACTGCTGACCACACGCAGGGCCTTGGGTGAGGTTTTCATCCTCTCTAGGCGCTGTTCTCCTCATTTCAAAAACAGAGGAAATAACAATATCTACGGCACAAGCTTGGCCAGGGGACTGAATGGGGTAACACAGGAGAGCACCTAGTGGGCCCGGTGGCTCATACCTGTAATCCCAGCACTTTGGGAGGCCGAGGCGGGTGGATCATGAGGTCAGGAGTTCGAGACTAGCCTGGCCAACATGGTGAAACCCCATCTCTACTAAAAATACAAAATTAGCTGGGTGTGATGGTGCACACCTGTAATCCCAGCTACTCAGGAGGCTGAGGCAGGACAACTGCTTGAACCCGGGAGGTGGAGGTTGCGGCGAGCCGAGATTGCGCCACTGCACTCCAGCCTTGGTGACAGAGGGAGACGCCATCTCATAAATAAATAAATAAAGTGCCTAGCATGGTGCCTGGGACACATGAGGGCAACAGTGCATATCACCCTTGTTATTGTATATCAGCATCAGCATCATCGGCACCGGCAGCACCTTCATCACCGCCATCAGCACCACCATCATTAGCAGCAGCAGCCGCACCAACCTACATCTTCGGTTCATCTTTGTAAACCAAGAAGTAGCTGAGACAAGTCCCGATCAGTTTAGAAGTTTATTTTGACAAGGTTAAGGACATGCCCAGAAGAAAAGAACTCAGATGATTTTGAGGGCTTTGATATTTAAAAGGGGAAAGCAGGCTGGAAGGGAAAAAGGGAGGGTGTAGTTGCATTAGTGAGTCCATATGTTGCAAGAGAAGAGGAGCAGGTATGGAAAGAGTCCTTTAGGTATCTGTCTTGTGCTCTTGGAGTTGTTGTCTGTGTGATTAACTTCTTATCTGTAGCATCTATCTGCTTAGACGTCTATCTGCTTAAGGAGGGGGCTTCTCGCAGGACTCTAGACGTCTGTCTGCTTAAGGAGGGGCTTCTCGCAGGACTCTGCTTAGACGTCTATCTGCTTAAGGAGGGGGCTTCTCACAGGACTGGGCTTTCAGCCTCCTGTTTTTCCTTTTGACATAGTGAATTGTGGTCCCAAGATTTTCATTTCCCTTTCGCTGTTCTCCGCCCACCCCTGTTAAAAAATCTTTTGAGAAAGCCTCTTAGAGCCGGGCGTGGTGGATCACGAGGTCAAGAGATCGAGACCATCCTGGCCAACACAGTGAAACCTCGTCTCTAAAAAAAAAAAAAAAAATAGAGAAAGTGTCTTAGAAGGAAATGAGCCTCTGGTTTTGGGTTTTGTCTGATCGCTCTCAGGGCTGGATGGTCTGCTCTCGGATGGCTTAGGTCCCATATGGTTAGGAAAGTCCACTTTTAGTAGGTTCTAAGTCTCGAGTCTCACAGAAAAAAAAAAAAAGGTGGTGGGGAGGAGGAGGAAAAGAGAAAGAAAATGAGAGGAATAACAAAAAAAGGGAAACAATCCTGAAAAAGTGACACAGGCCAGATCGCTCTGAAGTCCATACATCAGCAGGCAGGTATGAGAGTTGTTCATATATTAATGTATAAATAGGTCGCTGCTATTTTATTCCAAAGTTTGTCTAGCTTCGGTTCGCAGAGCTTAAAGAAAGCCACAGCTTTAATTTTTTGTGATCCTAAATCAGGAAAAAAGTGGAAAGGAAAAAGAAATGCAAAGAAAGAAAAAATTGAAAATACTATTTTGGAGACTTGTAGCCAGGAAAAATTTTAGGATTCAGTCCAAATTGTAGAAAAATACTAAAAATTAAAAAACACTATTTTGGACAAGGCTACAATCTAATAACAAGTGTACTATAATTCTTCTTGAAGCGTAATTTTTCTCTTTCTAGTTCCCCAATTTTGTTACAGACAAAATCATAGTAGGACC
>CAUYLG010054714.1:0-12372 GCA_963573385.1 Cacajao melanocephalus | reverse complement strand
ATGCGCTGGAACACAGCGGTACACCTGCCGACTACCCAGCACTGCGCATGCGCTGGAACACAGCGGTACACCTGCCGACAACCCAGCACTGCGCATGCGCTGGAACACAGCGGTACACCTGCCGACAACCCAGCACTGCGCACGCGCTGGAACACAGCGGTACACCTGCCGACAACCTAGCACTGCGCATGCGCTGGAACAAAGTCGTACACCTGCCGACAACCCGGCACCACGCAGGCTGCACTGGAATCTAATACAGTGTATGACAATGTCATGTAGTATAATACAAAATAATGAATATAATGTGTGTATTGCAACATATTATATAAGACAATATACTATGATAAAATATAATGCAACACAAAGTACCGTAACATAGTATGATGCATAAAGGCGATTCTGCCCCACGCTCTTTTCTCAACAGTTTGGGTTTTGAGTGTTGTGCGTCCCTTCAGTGATTCCGTGGTTGTTGACAGACATGTCCATCAGAAGTCTCTGCCATGTCTTTCAATGAGCAGTACAGAGAAATGAGCCCAGGGCTGGGCGCCCAGCCCAGCAGGCTCTCTGTGACGGGCGGCCCCTTTCCACTGCTCCGAGTCACCCCATCTCCCCACGAGGCACATGCCCCAGGGCTGGGTGTTTAGGCTGTGCCTGGTTCAGGAGAAAGCCTCTTATGGTCAGTTGCCCTGGAGTCCATATTTGCCGTGCGGCAGGGTGGAGGTGGCCTAGGCAGCCAGGCTCCCCAGCTCTGCAGCACCTCGCCTGGGAAAGGACAGGAGACAGTGGTCTCTTGGCCCCCCTCACAGGCCCAGGTTCCGTGCTCTGGTTCTTTCTGGTCCCAGCTGCCCATGTGGAAATCATCCTTGCTCTTCCCCAATAACCGTGGATACCTCCTTGCTGGGGGCTCTGGGGCCACCTGCCTCTCCTCTTTTCCACAGAATCAAGTGTGGAAGTCCTGCTCAGCAAACGCTGTGCTCCCAGATGTCCCAACACCAACATGGAGTTTGAATGGTCACCAGTTCCTGGGGTGCAAGCTGTGATCACCAGGCGCTGCTGTTCCAGGGCTCTCTGCAACAGGGCACCCACCCCACAGGAGGGACGACGGTGGGCCCTGTGCGGGGTGCTTCTGCTCCAGGTGGGCCTCGGCCTCCTCTGGGCCCTGTTGTGAGGCTTCCCTCTGCACCCCTCCAGTCCTGCTGGCCCATCCTGTCTTCTACCTTCAGCTGCCATCCTGCCCCCACCCCTTCCAGGACACTGGGAGGAACCCTCCCTCTCTGAGGTGATGGGGAGGGTGCCATCGCCTCCGCCCTGGATCTAGCCACCTCACTCCTCCCCAGCAGGGGCCCCTTTGCTGGGGAACCCCATGGATTCAGCAACCGCTCCTCCTGGGGAAGGACAGTGCCCTCAATGTGGGTGATGGGGAAGGGCGATGCCTCTGGCATGGGTGATGGGGAAGGATGGTGCCCCCCGTGTGGGTGATGGGGAAGGACGGTGCCCCTGGCATGGGTGATGGGGAAGGACGGTGCCCCCGGTGTGGGTGATGGGGAAGGACGGTGCCTCCGGTGTGGGTGATGGGGAAGGACGATGCCTCTGGCGTGGGTGATGGGGAAGGACGATGCCTCTGGTGTGGGTGATGGGGAAGGACGGTGCCCCTGGTGGGCAATTGTTCCTCGTATGAGGCCCCTTACCCTGAATGCTGTCTGTCCAGGGCTTTTTGAGGGGCAGGAGAGCCTGGGTGCGGCCTCAGCTGGGGCTCCCACTCTGCCTTCCCATTTCCAGCCCCCTCTGCCCAAGAGAAACCCAGGAAAGGTAACACTGTGGGTGCCCCGATCTGTGCGTTGAGACCACGACCTTCACCCTCTCGGACACAATAAACTCTCCTGCCCACATGGTGTCCATTCCTTCCTTCCCGCTCCTCCCTGTCTACCCGCCCTGCCCAGTCCTCAGCAAAGGCCTCTGTGGGTGGGTACCAGCGGCCACTGGAGAAGCCAGATCTGCAGAAAACCTCCCAGCTGGGAGGTTGAGGATAAGAACTGTCCCTGCAGCCTAGGGCCCAGCAATGGGTAAGCGATATGTCACAGGCTCAGGGCTGGGATCATAGAAGGGCTGGGGCCCCTGAGTGGAGGTGGGGAGGGGCCTGGAGAAGTGGGTCTGTGACATGTGACCAGGGTTGGGGTGCCCATCTGTGCAGCCACAGTAGGATACAGGTCAGGACTGATGGACAGTGCCAGCAAGGGAGGGTGGGAATGGGAGCACTGCCAGGTGAGGTGCTGGTGGAGTGCAGGCTGGGGCAGAGGGGGCCAATGCCGAGCTCAGGACTGGCCAGGCTAAGCTGGGCACCAAGGGACATCCTGGAGTTGTCTGGGTCAGGGGTGGCTGAGAAGGAGGCCTTCTGCATCAGGAGGGGGGTGGCCTCACCAGGTAGCAAAGCCCCAGATGAAGGACAATGCTGGGTCTGCTGCCTGCTGCCTGAGCACAGGTCCTCACAGCAACCCTCCAGCCTGCACCCCTGCACCTAGGCACTGCCCCTCCAGCCTGCACCCCTGCACCTGGGCACTGCACCCCCAGCCTGCACCCCTGCACCTGGGCACTGCACCCCCAGCTGCCCTCTGGCCTGTCATTGTTTCCCCTGTGGACCCAGGTGGCCCTGGCAGTCCCCTCAGGTAGGCTCAGGGGGCCCTGGATCCCCTGTCCTCTGCGGGCTGCAGACTCTCCAGAGGAGGGTCCTCGGGTTCCAGATAGAGCAGGACCTGCTCCCCTCCCCTTGCGGTTGTGAAGTTTTAGGGTGAAATGTAACTCTGCCTGCTAGGGCAGCTCCTCAGGCAGGGCACCTGGTGCTCGTAACGTCAGGAATCTGGGGTCCCATGCCTTGGGGCAGCCAGCAAGACCAGTGCTGGGAAGAGATTCTCCAGGACCCTGGCCCAAAAGCTTCTGTTTTTCTGCCAGGAGGGTGCTTGGAAGTGGTCTGGCCACAGTCTTCCCTGATGCATTTTCCTAGGAAATCTGTGTGAATCTAATCTTGGCACCTGAGTTTGAGACCAGCCTGGCCGACATAGTGAAACCTCATCTCTAATAAAAATACAAAAATTAGCTGGGCTGGATGGCAGGTGCCTGTAATCCCAGCTACTCAGGAGGCTGAGGCAGGAGAATCACTTGAACTCGAGAGGCAGAGGGTGCAGTGAACCAAAATCGCACCACTGCACTCCAGCCTGGGCGACAGAGGGAGACTGCCTCAAAAATAAAAAATTAAAAAATTAAAAAAAACAGCACCTCAGGAACAATATCAAAACATCCAATAGCTGTATAATTGGTGTCCCAGAAAAAGAAGAGAAAGAGTGGAGTACAGAAAAGAGATTAGAAGAACTAATGACTGATAACATTTCAATTTTGAAAAAGGACATAAACCTAAATCTTATAGATTCAAAAGCCCAGTGAATCCAAATAGGATAAATACAGATACAGATACATTATCATTAAACTGCTGAAATAAACTGATTTCATCACAGGCCAGCATTGTCACTGTGGGAGAAAAGAGATCAAAAGTATGCAAGAAGGAAGGAAATACAGAATATTATGGCGGTGGGAAAGAGGCATCAGTGTGAATACACAGAACAGCACACAGAGGCAACAAGCCCAAATGATGGGGCTTTCTACAAAACAGTTGGCCTTTACTCTTCAAAAATGTCAGGTCATGAAAGAAATCCATGCTGAGGACTGGTTCCAGGTTAAAGCCGTGAGTGAGCCAAAATCGCACCACTGCACTCTCTCTCCTCTCCTTCTGGGACACCACTTATACAGCTGTTGGACTTTTTGGTATTGTTCCTGAGGAGCTGTTCTTTTTTCTTTCTTTTCCTTTGTTGTTGCTGTTTGTTTGTTTGTTGTTTTTTGAGGCAGAGTCTCCCTCTGTCACCACACTAAAGGGACTGGAGAACAAAGTGAGAGACGTGAGCTTGGCTGGGATGCTGGACTGGAGAAGACGGTGAGGGGCACAACGGCTGGAATTTGGACAAGGTCTGTAGATTAGATTATACTGTTGTATCAGTGCTGATTCTGTGGTTTTGATCATTGTACTATAGTTATGAAAAGTGTTAAGACTTGGAAAATCTGTATAAAGCAGACAGAATAATTCTTGTACTTTTTTTTGCAACTTTTTAGTAAATCTAAAACTATTTCAAAATGAAAAGTTAATCCAAGCTGTCTTGAGTAGAGGTTAAAAAAAAAGAAAGAAAATTGAAAAGTGAAAAATGACTTCCCCTCAAAACATCTGCCTTTATTCTTCTTTCACGTAAGGACACAGGACACGTGTCCTGCTCAGCAGCCACCACCCCTCGCTGCATCCCATTTTGAGAAGTGGTATTGTCCTCAGTCATCTGCTCTAGGATTTTAAAAAAATAGTTAAGATCTTTCTTTTTAAAGAATCTGTTCATTTGGAATGACTTTTTGCATTTTTACTTGTGAAAATATGTATTTATCCTTTTTGTAATGAATGTATGACTTCACTGTATCAGAGAATATGGTCCTAAGACATGAGATACGGAGGAGGTTTAAGAATGATAAGATCAGGACACGTTGGGTGAAGTCAGAGCCCTGGAAGTCCTCGTTCAAGCTTCCAGGGTTGAGTGCCTGAGTGCCAGGGGCATGTGGTGTCCATCAGGCTCGAAGGGCAAGAGCCGAGGGAGCCCGAGGGGCCAATTTGTTTCACTGAACATGAACTTGATAAACAAACTGTCCTCTCCACATTTTCTCAGCCTTGGCCCCTTGTCCTTTCAGGAGCTCAGAGACTTCTGGGTTTGCTACCAGCCTTCATGGTCCCTGTGTTCCCAAGGTGTGGAGCCCACTGCCCTGCTCTGCGGGGTCTGTTAGACAAAGAGAGGTTGCATCAGAGCTGAGGCTGGGGCTGAGGCTAGCTGGGGGTGCACCCGCAGGGAAAAGACCGGGTCTCTCCCTCCCGGCTGTGACGGCTGTATCCTCCTCCCTGGGCCTCCGAGGCTGTTGTGTAAGAACCCCAGGAATCTTCCCCAGTACCCCGTCCTCTGTCAGGCCCAGCCCAGGGCAGGAGGGGGGTTCAGGTTAGGGTCCCTGGGATGCAGACCCCCGTGAGGATAGGGCCGGAGGGAGCAGGAGGACACATCCCAGTGGGCACAGAGGGGGTGTCCAGGGGCAGAACCAGGGGTTGAGGGGTGACAGCAGGAGTTGGGTCACTGGCGAGGTGCTCCCTGTGCTCCCAGCCTACGCCTGCCACCTGCATAATGGATGGGGTCCTCCCGATCCTGGGGCCCATGCTGGTGTGTGCAGAGAAAGGTGAAGACACCAGGGTGGGGTGGAAGGAAGGGCCGGTGTGTCTCTGTGGTGTGGCACCAGGGTGGGGTGGAAGGAAGGGCCGGTGTGTCTCTGTGGCGTGTCTCTGTGGCGTGTCTCTGTGGCGTGTCTCTGCGGCGTGTCTCTGCGGCGTGTCTCTGTGGCGTGTCTCTGCGGTGTGTCTCTGTGGTGTGGCACGCATGTTTCCTTGAGGACAGCCCGGGCCTGCTGTGCTGAGTGCATTTCGCCTGAGACTCTGCAGGGAGGTGGGGTACCATGTGGCTTCACCCCCAAAGCTGTGAGTGCCAGTGCCCGGGCCGAGAATGCCTGTGTGCTCAGGGTTGAGGGTGCCACCTGAGCTGCTGTGAGCTGGGGGTTGCTAAGCATCATCACAGCAGAGTGGCTGGTCCCAGACCCAGGTGTGCTCAGAGCCCTCAGGTCTGCCTTTGCCCCTCCTCCTGCAGACCAAGACCTGCCACGCTCCCATTGCCTCCATGCCAATGCCAGCTGGCCTGCGAGCCAGTCTCCTGCAGTGCCCAGGAGGGCCAAGGTTTCTTCCAGCATGTGATGGTCCACACAGGGCAGGGCCAGCCTGGACAGTCCCTGGAGAGGGTGGGGGTGGGCTTCTGAGCTCAGTGGCTCCCTCCACGGGCCCCTGCCCAGCTGTGAGCAAGGCCTGGGGGTCCAGGGTGGGGGGACCTAGACTTCAAGTTCCGGCCTGGGTAGCCTCCCCTTCATCCTCCTCATAGACTAAGCCCAAGACTCCATCCTGGGCCTCTGGAGCCCTTGGGAAAGGAGACCCTGGGATACCACATAGGCCTGGAGGGAGACGAGTGGCCAGGGGTCCAGAGAGCCAATGAAGCTCCTCTCTTCTGGGGGGACCAGACAGAGAATTGACATTCATTCCAATTCCATGGGAGACCCTCAGTAACAGGAAGTCCTCTCCCTGCTCCAGTTCCAAAGGGGGTAAGTCGCAGTGCAGGTCACCTCTCCATGCTGCAGCAGGCACCAGCGGGCATCCCCGGGAGGTGCCAGCCATGGGTCGCTCTCTTCTTTCTTTTTTATGTGTTTATCATTTTTATTTTGTAGAGATGGGGTCTCACTATGTTCCTCTGGCTGGTCTCAAACCTCTGGGCTCAAGCAATCCTCTGCCTCAGCCTCCCAAACTGCTGGGATTACAGGCATGAGCTGCTGCAACGTCAGCCTCCTCTTTGTGAATAATTTCTGAGAATGTTGGGGGCTAGCAGGTAGAGTGGCTTGTTACTTTCAAAGGCTTAAAGCCCCGCCTGGCCAGGCCGCCACCCTGGTGTACGTAGTTCCACATCCTCTGTCACCAGTCTAGGGAAGAGAGGCACATTTTGAATTTTGGCTTCGAGCCACCTTCCCTCGAAAACACCCTGACTGATGTGCTGAGGGGCACCCAGCCCTCGGCTCGCCCGTGGCCCTCCCGGTACCATGTCCTCTTCTCCCAGTGATTTGGGGTGATGGCTGGTGGCTTTTTATTTATTCATTATATTTGAGATAGGGTCTTGCTCTGTCACCCAGGCTGGAGTTCAGTAGCACGATCATGGCTCACTGCAGCCTCAACCTCCTAGACTCAAGTGATCCTCCCACCTCAGCCTCCCGAGTAGCTGGAACAAGAGACACGTGCCACCACACCCAACAAATTTGTTTTTGAGATGGAGTCTTGCTCTGTCACCAGGCTGGAGTGCAGTAGTGCGATCTCGGCTCACTGCAACCTCCACCTCCTGGATTCAAGCGATTCTCCTGCCTCAGCCTCCCAAATAGCTGGGACTATAGGCGCAGGCCACCACACCCAGCTAATTTTCATATTTTTAGTAGAGACAGGGTTTCACCATGTTGGCCAGGATGGTCTTGATCTCTTGACTTCGTGAGCTGACCTCCTTGGCCTCCCAAAGTGCTGGGATTACAGTCGTGTGCCACTGTGCCGAGCCCCAACTAATTTTTTTTAATTTTTTTTTTTGTAGAGTGGGGGTCTCACTATGTTGCCCAGGCTGATCCCCAGCTCCTGGCCACAGGTGATCGTCCCACCTCAGCCTCCCAGAGCGCCAGGATTACAGGCATGAGCCACTGTGCCAGGCGGGCCAGCTGAGCCTTTCACAAGCACTGAATTCCAGCCTCTTGGGGGCGCTGTTCCTGGTCTGCCGTGACCGCCTTCTTAGGCAGCCGCCTCACTGCTCCTTCAGCACCTGCTCCTCGGGAGGTGGACTCAGGGGCGGCTCAGCCCTTGGGACAGACTTGGACGCCGAAGATCTTGTTTATTCCCTCTCCAACTGGGCGGTGCTTCCTGAGGACGGGGACAGCAGAACCCCAGGCCTCATTCAGCTGGAAAATGTTCTTCTGAGCGTGGGATGTGATGCTCACACCTCCTGCTGTGCCCAAACGAGACTTTCTTCTCTTTCAGGGCCGTTCCAGGCTTTCCTCTGTGCCTTGTCAGGAGGGTCCCCTGTAAACAGACGCAATGGCAGAGGCCTCTCCAGGCGTCACATCTGTGCACACAAGCAGGACCCAGCCAGGCCTGGGCTGCACACCTACAGGTGCTGGGAGGCCACCTGCTGCTCGGAATTCTGCTCCCAGGTCCAGGGAGGCCCAGGGAGGAATTCTGTCCTTCCTGGTCCCCACCACCTCCAGGAAAGCCAGCTTCTGTGTGAGCCCGGCCTCCTCTCTCCCCAGGTTCAGAGCAAGTGGCAGAGGTCACAGGGGCTGCACCAGCAGCCACATAGTCTGGGCCCTCTCGGCTGAGTGGAGCTCCCCTGGGACAGCGGCCTCCATGCCAGCGTCTTGGGTAACCGGGAAGCCACAGTGGGCAGCACTGCCCAGGCCCTGTGAGGGGGCTCCAGCTTGCCTAGTTGCTGGCACCCTCCCTCCCTGATGCCCGCCTGCCTGTCTGCGTGGTCTTTCCATGACCATCTCCGTGTCTCATCCCCCATCTGTTTGGACCGGCTGTGGGGCCTGTCCTCTGAGGTGAGGGTCGCTTGACGCAATGCCTCCCCTGACAGTGAAGGGAGACGTTTCCTCCTGGCCCTGCAAGTCTGGGCAGGTCCAGCCCCTGTCCCCTGCCCCAGAGCCAAGGGGTGGCCAGTGCCCCAGGATGTGCTTTCTGTTCCAGCCCAGGAGGGTGTCACCTGACAAAGCCGCCCGTCCGTGCTGTGAGGTGGGAGGAGCCTCTGCCTGTCCACCAGCCCCAGATTCCATGTCCATCGGGGAAGCCCAGCAAAGGCACCAGCAGACCACTGGGAATGTGCACGTGCAAAGAGTGAGCCACATGGAAGGTGAGGGAGAGGAGGAAGAGGAGGAAGGCGGCCGAGACCCTGTGGCAGTGTGGACGCCGACGGCTGGATGGAGAGCACCCCAGTGCTGCTCTTGTGATAGAGTTCTCACGTGATCTGGGCCTTTAGACGTGCGTGGCACCTTCCCCTCCCCCACGCCCACTTTCTCCTGCTCCGGCCTGTGACGCACCTGCTCCCCCACTGCCTTCTGCCATGGTTGCAAGTTTCCTCAGGCCTCTCAGCCTCTTTTCTCTATAAATTTCCCAATCTTAGGTTTGGTTTGCTTTGGTTTGGTTCGGTTCACTTGGGTTGGGCTGGGTTGGGCGGGGTTGGGGGGGTTGGATGGGGTTGGGGGGGATTGGATGGGGTTGAGTTTAGTTTTCTGAGACAGAGTCTCACTCTGTCACCCAGGCTGGAGTGCAGTGGTGCGATCTTGGCTCACTGCACCCTCCACCTCCCAGGTTCAAGCAATTCTCCTCCCTCAGCCTCCCGTGTAGCTGGAATTACCGGCACCTGCCACCACACTTGGCTAATTTTTGTATTTTTAGTAGAGACGGGGTTTCACCATGTTGGCCAGGCTGGTCAAACTCCTGACCTCAAAATACTTGCAAACAGAATTCAGCAATATATAAAAATAATTAAAGACCATGACCAAGTGGAGTTTTATTCCTGGGATGCAAGTCTGGTTCCATATTCAAAAATAATCAGCGTAGTTCATCATATTAATAAGCTAAAGAAGGAAAATCACACAACCATGTCAAAATGCAGAAGAAACACCTGACAAAATTCAACATCCTTCATGATTTAAAAAAAACAAAAAACAAAAACAACTCTGCCGAGCGCAGTGGCTCAGGCCTGTAATCCCAGCACTTGGGGAAGCCAAGGTGGGCGGACCATGAGGTCAAGACCTCGAGACCAGCCTGGCCAACACGGTGAAACCCCATCTCTACTAAACATACAAAAATTAGCCAGGTGTGGTGGTGCGCGCCTGTAGTCCCAGCTACTCGGGAGGCTGAGGCAGAAGAATCACTTGAACCTGGGAGGCCAAGGTTACAGTGACCCGAGATGGTGCCACTGCACTCCAGCCTGGGTGACAGAGCGAGATTTCTTCTCAAAAAACAAACAAACAAACAAAAACTCTCAGAAGAGGAATCAAGGGGAACTTCATCAACACTCGATAAAGAGCATCTACGAAACACCCTCAGCTCACGTACTTGGTGATGAAAGGCTAAATGCTTTCTCCTGAGATCAGAAGCAAATGAAGAGTGTCAGCTCTCACCACCCGCCTTCAACGCAGTGCTGGAAGCTCTGGCCAGTGCGTACAGCAAGACAAGGAAAGCGAAGCACACAGGTCAAAAAGGAAGACACGTGCTCGTCTCATAAACAGATGACTTTGCCGTCGCTTAGCAAGTCCTAAGGAATCTGAAATGAATCAAAACCTCCTAGAACTAATCAGTGAGTTCACAAAGGTCAGGAGAAAGAAGATAAACATTTGAAAACTCAATTGTATTTCTACATAGTAGCAGTAAACACATGGGCACCACAATCAAAAGTATACTTCTATTTTTAACCATTCAAAACCTGAAATACTTGGATGTAAGTCTAAAAGATAATGTACAGGACTTGTATATGTGTTTTGTACACAGAATTCTGAAGAAAGATATTAAAGCAGACCTGAGTTGCTGAAGAGACATGCCTTGCTTATGAACTAGAAGACCCAAAGTTGTAAACGGGTGAATCCTTCCCAGACTGATTTACGGGTTTAACACAATTCTGACTGTGTACAACAAAAATTCAAAAAGATATATTGTGAATAAGTACAAGATTATTCCAAAGGACAAGCAGAAAGTGAAGGAGCTAGAATAGCTAAAATTGGGTAATTTGTAAAGAAAAGAGGTTTAATTTGGAAAAAAGTATAATGGGGGTAATCCCCATACCTGATTCCAAGACTTCTTATATATAGTGGTCACGGTGCTGTAGAGAGTGTGGGGTTGGCAGGGGGACAGACACGCAGATCAATGTGGCACAGCAAACTGTCCAGAAATAGACCCACAAACATGCCCCAAGGATTTCCACAAAGATACAAGTACAGCTGAGTGGGAGACGTCCTGCTTTCAAAGTGCGGCGCCACCACAACTAAAAACCCGTCGGCAGAAAGCGATAGCAGACAACAACCCAACCACATCTAAACCTTGTACAAAAGTGACCTCGAAACAGATCACAAACATGAAATCAGAAAAAAATTAGGGGAAAGAAAAACCACAGGAGAGCATCTCAGATCTGGACAAGGAAAAATGCTTTCAGACTTGATGCCAGAAACATGAGCCATAAAAAGAAAAACTGACAAATTGGACCTCTTCAAATTTAAAACTTTTGCACTGAAAAAAAAAAAAACTGTGAAGAAGATGTAAAGACAAGCTACAGTCTGGGAGAAAATATTTGCAAACCATTTATCTAGCAAAGAGCTAGTGTCTAGACTATATAAAGAACTAAAAATTCAGCAGTTACAAGTCAATCAATTAGGAAATGGGCAAAAGACATGAAAGGGCATTCACTGAAGAGAATGTATACTCAAAGGAGGGCTTTCCTCATGAGAAACGAATATATAGATAAGAAAATAAGCACATAAAAAGATGTTCAACAACTTTATAAGTGAAAGAAAGGAAATTAAAATGCAACAAGATATTATACACACCTACTGGAAAGGCTAAAATTAAAAATGCTGCTGGTGAGGATGTGGAACCTGGATCCTTCACACATTGTTGATGTGAGCATACGATGAATGCTACAAGCCCCCTGGAAAGCACTTCAGCTTTTTCTCAAAAAACTAAACATACAACTACCGTACCACCCAACAGCTGCACTCCTGGCCATTTACCTAGAGAAATGGAGACTTATGTTCACACCTGCCGTATTAGTCCGTTTTCCCACTGCTGATTAAGACAGACCCGAGAGTGGGCAATTTACAAAAGAAAGAGGTTGAATTGGACTCAGTTCCACAAGGCTGGGGAAGCCTCACAATCATGGCGGAAGGCGAGAAGGAGCAAGGCACGTTTTACGTGGATGGTAGCAGGCAAAGAGAGAGCTTGTGCAGGGAAACTCCCGGTTTTTAAAACCATCAGATCTCGTGAGACTTATTCACTATCATGAGAACAGCATGGGAAAGACCTGCCCCCATGATTCAGTTACCTCCCACCAGGTCCCTCCCCCAACACGTGGAAATTCAAGATGAGATTTGGGTGGGGACACAGCCAAACCATGTCACCGAAACATGCATGTTTAGCACAGCTTGATACTAAACACCCTGACACTAGAAGCAACCCAGGTGTCCATCAGTGAGGGAATGGTTAAACAAAGTGTCACACATCCTCACCATGAAACACTACTGAGCAATAAAAAGAATGAGCTCTGACATGTCCCAAAGATGGATGAATCTTCAGAGAGCTACGCTGAGGGGAAAACACCAGTCACAAGAGTGACATTCTTTCTTTTTTGAGATGGAGTCTTGCTCTGTCACCCGGGCTGGAGTGCTGTGGTGCAAGCTTGGCTCACGGCAACCTCCGCCTCCCTGGTTCAAACGATTCTCCTGCCTCAGCCTCCTGAGTAGCTGGGATTACAGGTGTGTGCCACCACACCCAGATAATTTTTTTTTTATTTTTAGTAAAGGCAGGGTTTCACTATGTTGGCCAATCTGGTCTTGAACCCCTGGTGTCAAGTGATCCACCCACATCAGCCTCCCAAAGTACTGGGATTACAGGTGCGAGCCACTGCACCCAGCCCCAGG
>CAUYLG010054711.1:0-13103 GCA_963573385.1 Cacajao melanocephalus | reverse complement strand
CGTGTGGCTCCTCCGCCGGGAATCTCCTAGTCTGTGGGCAACAAAAATTCGTCTGAAAGTGCGGCGTCCACTCGCTCTCTGCGCTTTCACTGGGAGCTACAATCCTGAGCTGTTGTTAATCGGCCATCTTGGATCTCTCTTTATCAGTGATTCTTACACCCAATTGCTCAATTGCAATATCAGCTGCATTTCAACACGTCCTAGAGATCACAAATGTGCCTTTGGTTTTATCATCAAGATGGGTGAATTTAAGAATTATTATTTTTTTCCCCAGAAATGATGTCAGTTTATCTCTTTGACAGTAGTAGAGCTTTCCTGTTAATAGTCAAAATTTTATGGCTTTTTGAACAAGGCAGATCAAGGTTTGAAATCCAGCTCTGCTATCTAGTGGCTGTGTGACCTTCTACTGATTTTTAAAATTATTTGGTTACTTAAGTGCATCTATTTTCTTATAGTAAAATATAAATAATATTATATCTCAAGGCCCTATTGAGGTTTAATGATCTTAGTAATTCACGAAATATGTACTTGAAGATTTTCAGCTTACACATGCATTCAGAACATAGCCCCCCAATAAATTTACTTCAGGAATTTCTGAGCACCATACCATGAGATATACTAACTACCTCTATGCAAACAATTGAATCAAGAATACCATCTGCTGTTTTAATGATTATAAACATGGCACAGAAATGATAGCAAGTACATTTTAGAGTTCATAAAATGCTTTTAATGGCATTATTTTTCTTCGACTTTTTAGCTAGGCAGGGCAGATATTAGGATCCTCATTTTACTACAAGGAAATTGAGCCTCAGGAGATTATGCAAGTTGTCCAATAATGCATCGTGAGTTGATTCTTGACTATGTCCACTCTGATGCCCAGTCCGGGGCATTTTCAACCCACAATCTGGTACCCCTCAAGAGTCAGAGCACCTTCCCTTCTCAGTCTCAGGCTCTATATCTGCAACAAAGACAATTAGGCTCAATTACCTCCTAGTTTCTTTCCAGCTTTGACATTCCAAGATGTCCTAGGATGATTTTCATGAAAGGAATGGTTCTGACATCATTACAGAATTACCACTGTAATCATAATATTTGTATCATCCTTATAAAATGAGGCTTCATGGCTTAGAAGTATTGATGCAGCTTCTTGGAGAAAAGAGAAGAGGTGAGAAAAAGGATGGTAAGGCTCTATTGGTCCCCAGGCAAGTTAATTGTTAGATATTTAAAAATTTAATTGTTTCACTTTCCTTTTTAACACCTATTAAACATCACCTAGCCTCATTCTAAATACCACCCCACAACACAGTACACCGTAATACAATTCTATCAAACTTCTTTCAAAACCAGTAAACTACAACACATCAAATAAACGTTTCATCTCCCACTGACATTCAAACACCACACCTTAAAACCAAGCCAAATAACTCCAAAAAAAAAACAGAAGTAATCATAGTGACAATAATAATAAAAATAAATATGTATATGCTTTCTATGTACCAGAACTGTGTTTAGTGCTTTAAAGGCACAAATTCACTTATGGTTTTTGACCTTATGAGGTAGATGCTACCCATGCTATATAGCCAAATAACTTGTTAAAGCCCTCCTCTTTATCTCATCTGCAGCATTTTTTGTCCATACTATTATCATTTATTTACTATTTACTGTAATCGTCTTTTTACTGCTGTTTTTCTACTCTTAATTACCAATGTATCACTCTACAAAGCACTTAGACGGATCTTTTAAAACACAAATGTAACCACGACATTCTCATGTTCAAATCATTTCTGAGATTTTCATTGCACTTAGAATGAAAGTTAACCTCATTTCCATGCCTAAAAGGCACATCTGGCCATGATCTACCTTTGTAATTTCATATAATCTCATGCCCCTTCCTTTTTCTGTCATCATCCTTCAACCACATTAAAATTCTCTCTGTGACTTGGCTAAACCAAGAATCTTCTAAGTCCATGGGTTTTCCCATGAGGTTCTCTGACTGGAATGCTTTCTTTCCTACTCTTTTGTTATTCCAATGCACATCTCAGAATTAATGTCATTTCTTCAGAAAGCCTTTCCTGGACTACCTAATTTCAGGTAGGATACACTTAACCTCTTTGGCTCCATGCCTTGCTCCTGAATTGTACTTAATATACTCGGTAGTAACAGAGTTATGTGCATATTTACTATTGTGTGTGTTTTCATGGAGGAAGGGTTCGTGTCTGTTTACCATTACACAGCTTTTTGCAGAAAGTAGAGATGAATTAAATAGCAAAGCCAAAGACTGAACTTCTTCATTCTTATTAAGCATCCTTATTTATTTCTCCCCAGTTTCTTCCAACAAAAATGACAAGACATTTAAAGAAAAAAATTTTTAGGTAAAAATAAAACTGAAAGAACACATGAAGCCATAATATAAACAAAAATAAATAAAAACTGCTCAAGGATAATACAAGAATAAGCAGGTGATATATGGATGATCTCCATTTTTATGATGTAAGAATTTCACTCTCATTTTATTTTAAAAATAATACTAGTTTATGTGATGTTAACATTCAGATATTCTGGATCTAACTAAGAAAGAAATGATAAGAAGATTACTGGGGAAAGGGAGCTAACATCCATCTAATAATTAGGAAGGTACTCAGGGATGAAATTGAAAAAGTACTAGGCCCAACATTTAATTGGAAAGGCCATATGATGTAAATCATAAAGCCATAATTATACAGATGAGGTGAATAGTGACTGGTTTACCAAACCCCAGAATAACAGATCTGGTAGACATCATCTCCAACCCATAGCTTTGAAACTTCAAAGAATTACATATCCCACTTAAGGAAAATCAAGTGACAAAGTTAAAAATAAAGATACATTTTAGAGATTTTATATAAACTCACGGATAATAGTACGATGGTACATTAAGGGGAATTAGGTATTGGGGAATCTATCATTTAGCTTTTTAACCAGATGCTTTGGGGTAAAGACAGGTTTGTCACGAAACCATTTGTTCATGTCATAGAGTCAACATATATTTGATGCAACAAGTTAATTTATTACCTACCAGTGCATGGTATTTTAGTCCACATTTTGGTGTCAACTACTTTTTTCTTATTTGACTGAAATCGCAGAGCCATCTTCCATTTAAGTAAGGCCAGTCTACCACTTGTTAAATGACTGCAGGATCAAATGGTCCTCTGTAGTGTATTACCTTCTCCCTAACTTTACCCTTGAGTCTATCTGAGCTGTCATCCCAGGAAGATGATTTCCTACTCCCAGCCCCAGTGGCAAACCACTGGACCCGTTCCTCCAAAGGCTTTGTTCTTACCTTACACCATTTATTCATTTGTTTATCAATAAATATTTACAAAACACCTACTACAAACATCCTAGGTGCTAGGGAAATAAAATGGAAAAGATAGGAACACGATTTCTCATCTTGCAATGCATACAAGAGAAAGAAAAAAAATGGGTGATAACAGTACAACATGTAAAATTCTACAAGAGAGATGTGCAAGAAACAAGAAAATTGAAGATGGAAAGTCTTATAGAAAAAATGACATTTGAGTTGAATCTTAACAGGACAAGTTCATAAGGCAACTTTGGGGAGGTGGAAGGCAACACTTACAGAAAAGGAGAAAGGCATGTTAGAACATTATATGCTTAAAAATGAAATTCACTTATGGGAAGAAATACCTGGAGAAAGAGGCAGGTATCAACTTAAGAAGGAATAATGCTTAGAATTTAAAACTCTGTTCTGGAGTGGTTTGGGAACACTGAGAGAAGGGTTTTCACTGGATTTGAGAGAGATAAAAAAGCTAGGCAAACTTCCTAATCTCTAACCTATTCAGCTAGATGGATTTTGGTGACATACTCTGGAAGAACAGGAGGTGGAACAGTTGTGTGTATGTGGATTGTGTGTAGGCTGGTGTATATATTAGAGAGGGAGAAGGGAGATGGTGTAAGATAATGGGTTCACCTTTGGACATGTTAATTTTGATGTACTTTTGGGCCCTTTAGGCACAGATGTGCAAGAGATAATGTGATCACACTCATGAAGACCAGGGTTTTGCTGGATATAATGAAAATGACAAAATCATGCAGTAAGAGTGAAAGCCATGCCATGTGTACGAAGGTGTAGAAAGAACATAGGGAATGGGTAGAAAAATGATGTCATTTAATTAGAAGTTACAAAATGATATGACTTCCTTAGAGGGAGGCGATTTAATTCTGCTACAATGGTTTCAATTTAGCAAATGGGAAAATGTGAGCGCATATCAGGCCTTCCTTCAATGAGTGACTACTTACTGCTTGCCAGGCAACAAAAAAAAGAGAATAGGGCAGATTTATACAAAAGTTATGCAAGTTTTTTTTTTTTAAGCAAAATTAAGTCTAACTGAACTCCAAAGTGTGTTGATTTCTAATTGCCATCTACTAAAAGCCAGAAAAAATAAACTTCCAGTTTCCACGTTGCAACATTAGGAAGGGATATATAAGCAAGTATGATATTACATCCTTGGAAAAGCTGCATGAGTATGGAGTTGCTCTTTGCTTCTTAATGAGAAGAGCAAGGTAGAAGTGGGAGAACTCTGTTTGACAGACTGCTCAGAGGATATGAGTTTTGCCTTTTACGTCTAGCAAGTTTAAAATGTGCGTTAATATTTGCCTCCATAGCATAACTTGTGAAAGTAATTGAGCCAGAAGCACAGCAGCAGCCAAACAATGGTCTAAAAGTAGCTGCAATATTGGGTTCTACCAAAGGCAGGTGCCTGTATTTGGGAGTATACTTCCTCAGGACCATAGGAGGATATGACTTCGGGAAGGTGATCATTTCTCCCTTCTCTGGCTATAGTTTCTCGTTAGATAGAGATATACATAGCTAAAGAAATAGATGATAGGTAGACAGGTAGCTAAGCAGAGACACAGACATATACTTAATGTGCAAGAGGCAAGGATGGAGGAGGCTTGGAATAAGGCTGCTGCCTTTTAACCCCTTGCCCTATTCCCAGTCATCTTCCCACCTTTGGAGATTTTAATATCTGATTTTTTTTATACCTAAGCATATTCAAAACTATTAGATTTTTCATTGATCATTCTAAAACCAATCCAAGTACAGATAAGCTTGGATGAGTCAGAAGAATCTGAATGAATGTTAAAGTAAGAAGTTATCTAGTCTGAGAATCATTAAAAACAATATGTCTTTTTATCAAAATAGACCCATGAAGGCTGGGTGTGGCAGCTCACGCCTGTGAGCCCAGCACTTTGGGAGGCCAAGGCAGGTGGATCACCTGAGGTCAGGAGTTCAAAACCAGCCTGGCCATCATGGTGAAACTCTGTATCTACTAAAAATACAAAATGAGCCAGGCCTGGTGGTACATGCCTGTAATCCCAGCTACTCAAGAGGCTAAGGCAGGAGAATCTCTTGAAACCCGCAGGTGGAGGTTGCAATGAGCCGAGATAGTGCAATTGTACTCCAGCCTGAGCAACAAGAGCAAAACTCCATCTCAAAAAATAATAAATAAATAAATAAATAAAATGACCCATGGAGCCCCTCAATTTTTGAAGCTTGAATATAGCATGGAAGTAGATTAGGGATTTAACCAAAGACTTTAAATTCTAATTACTGGTAAAATAATTAAAATTGATTTTTAATATTTTATTGTGCTGAGATTTTATTCATATTTCAGAACTTCCTCATAACCATTTTCTGAATTAAATTTTGTCTATGACAGAGTTCTATGCGCTTATTTCCCTAATAAATATCAAAGCCTTTTCATGCTTTTTATTTCTTATCAACTCTATAAAGTTAAGTTAGAAATTATATGTTACCAGTTGACCATTAAGGGACTAAAATTTTTAAATAGAGGCAAAATTTAGAAATTGACAATATTCCTTTATCCGCACATAGCTTAACTCTTTGAAGAAAATAGGCAAATACACTTACTGTCTGTCTGTTTCAGTGGCAGAAACAATTTAGCATTGTCTACTATATTTTAGCAAGTATTATTTAAAAAGTAGCACTCTAAGAATCAGAAGAGCTATGTTCTCACACAGACCTTTTTATAGCTATCTCTGTGATATTAATAAACTATACTCTCATTGCATCTCCATTTTCTTATTTCAGAAATGAAATAATTAGACTAATTCCTTTCACTTTAATATTTCGTGAGACTATGAAATAGTGTGGATTCAAAGTACCTAAGCAAACCTTGGCAGGAGAGAGGGGTGTTATCCCAGTCTCAGGCAGATCCGTGTCCACTTGCTACAAAAGATGATGAGACATGTATGGGCCAGTAACTTTTCCATGCCTGGTTGCAGGGATATTCGTATGGATCTCAAAAGCTGAAAGCTGGAAACTTTTCCCAATTCAAGTAAGGCTTCCAGGTGAGCAGATTCTCTTTTGCTGACCACCTTTAGTTATCTACACTCTGAAACTAGCAGAGGCAAAGACTTCAATCAGATACTCATGGTTACCAGGTGCCACTGTGCATTACATTATTAAGTCTCTAAATAGCATTCCAGTCACTATGAAATCTGGATTGCAATTGTTGGTGCATCCCCCACTTATCTGTGTGTTGAGTAAACATTGTACTTCCTATGACTCAAGCTTGCTGAGATGCTCCTAATTCTTTTATAGCATGAGGGTTCTTAACCAGGAACAATGTCCTGGGAAAGGGTAGCAAGCTCCGTTGCACACCGTTTCACATACCTGTTTTTGTTTCCATAGATTTGCAATTACTTTTCCTTTCAGCTTAGACTGATTAGGGCATCTTTCTTCCCCTCCAGGTGTTACATAGGCCATTCTAATGTGAATCAGCTAAAATGCCAGAAGAGGTCAAATCTTTAAGCTTTTAACCTCCCTAGTGAGCCTAGTTTAACAGGAGCCTTTAAGGCTTGCTGAGCAACGCTGTCTTCTAGCCTCTGAGCAAGAAACCAGGAGAGTTAATAATGATCACAGTAGAGAATTCATTAAGCTGCTCTAATGGAAGTCTGGAAATTGGGGCAAGGTGGTTACGCCCCCAAATTTGACCTGATTGGGCCTGGAGTCTGGCATGGAAAGACAACTAACATGCCATGCGTAGATGTGAAAATGTCTAAGAACTAGATGCTGGAACATTTTATTTACCCTTATATCATCTCTCTAAGATACAAATTATTATCACCACTTTACAGATGGCTCAGAAAGGTTAAGTAATTTGCCCTAGGTCACACATCTACAAGTACAAGAGTTATGATTAGAATGCAGGTCTGTCTGTGTTCTTTCTTGTTTCTTAGTCTGCTGGGGAAGAAAGTGGAGGCTTAGTGAAGTATAAAGACATGAAGAATAATTTGGGGGAATAAATTCCCTCCGGTGGCAAGAAGCTGACTGCAGCCTGATATCACAAGCTTGAGGGAGTGAGGTAGGAACAGCTAGTGAGTCTGAATGAATGACAAGTAGGGAGGGCAGGCTGGGAGGGGAAGCAGCCAGAGTTCCAGCTTTGCAGATAATTGTCTGGGGCCTCAAGGATCCTTACAGAGAAGGCTCAACTTACAATTTACTATCAAGGCCCTCCAAGGACCTTACATGTTGGGGTTCCAGCTTTACCACTCATTGCTAATCCTAACATGCCTCACATTATAGGCAAAGAGCATGAAGAAGTGTGCCTCTTCACTGAACTTGCCGTACCAGAGAGGGCTCTCCCTAGAACCTGCAGATTTGCCTCTTCTCATGCACCTATTCCCTCATCAAAGCCCAGATCAAGTGTCTATAACCTCTGAGTCCTTCAGTTGAAAGTGAATCTCTGGCTGAACTCCCTTAAATACGTTATGTTTATCAAATAATAACCACATGGCAGTTTCATACAATCCTTGTACTCACCGTTAGAGTCTCTGGTTTCTAAAAGTTAGAGCAAGAAATATGGGAGATAAAGTACATACTTTGGATTTGAAAATCTTTCCTTCCCCCTACCCCAATCTCCTGCACAAAGACAATGCTCAGAAAATATGGGTGAAATAAAAGAGCTAACTCCCATCACTGTGCTTCCTTTTCTTTTCCTCGGTAGAACCACCGATTGCCCATTGAGTAAGTCTTTCTTTATTAAGCACTAACTCTGTAGATAGTTCTGTGATGGACCAGGTAATCTAAAGCTTTTTCTGTCATGCTAAGACACCATGTTACTCTCCTTTGGGGGAAATCATGAATAGGTATAGAGAAGGGAAGTAACATAATCAGACTTGTTTTTCAGAAAAATGTTTCCTGATGCAGTGTTAAGCATTGAATGGCAGGAGGCAAGCAGACAGGAGGGAGAACAGAGGATGTTGGCACTATTCCAGGCAGGAGATGATAATGGGTTAAATCCATCTTCACTGTGGAGAGCAGGACTCATGGCATAATATAACTGTGGGTGTTCACAGCCCTTTTACAGCCCAGGTCTCATTGCCTGTGATTATTTACGGATAATGTTTAGTATCTGATCATTCCCTCCTTTCTACTCCATGGAGTTTTACTTTTATTCTTTGTAGATTTACCAAGTATAAAGAAAACACAACTTATTACTAAGAGAGAAAACTGCATATTTCTTTTATATAATAGATCATTTATAGCATTAAGCAGAAATGAATTCCTGAAAGTGATGGTTTCAAAATACTGTCATGAAATAGCCATGTACCATACCTGTTTTGCTACTGCTG
This sequence comes from Cacajao melanocephalus, assembly GCA_963573385.1. Taxonomy (NCBI): domain Eukaryota; kingdom Metazoa; phylum Chordata; class Mammalia; order Primates; family Pitheciidae; genus Cacajao; species Cacajao melanocephalus. Next base: position 4,439 of record CAUYLG010054711.1, on the reverse strand, counting down.
CTCACCATGGATGCCTCTCCAACTGACTACAGCTAAAAAAGGGAACTTAGAACCTGACCAGGTGATATGCAGATTCATTGTCCCTGACTCTGAATTTCACCCATCATTGTTTGGCTGAACTTTAGTCTACACAAATGAACAACTTTTACCAAGATGGCCTCTGACTGCTCACTCAAGTACAACTCTGAGCATGAAAAATAGGTGTTCTCTTCAGCGTTGTTCATGCTTATTGGGATAGGAGGCTGGATCCGTCCAGTAACAGTTTAACCAGGGATGAAGAACACTCCTTCCATACCTGCCTCTAGATATGTGGGACCAGATACCCCATTCCAAGATGGTGACAATGCTGTGGAAAGCTGAAGGAGGATTTGTCCACCAGAGGAACAGATGGGAACTGAACAATGATGAAATATTTTTAAGCTATCAATCTTCTGGATGATCTAAAGGCAGTGTGGTAGCTGTAAAGATTACTGGGAGTCCTCATAGTGATAATGAAAAACCAATTTCTGTCCTAAATCTAGGCAGTATATATTCTACCTTTGAACTGGATAATATGCGAGGGAAGACTCTCAGAGACAAACAATGAGACTTTCTAGTGCATCCTTTGTAGGATACAGTGTGTATATACAAGGAATCCTTTATATACAGAAACACACCGCATGCATCCTTTATCCCCTACTATTCTAACATGCTTGCATATAGTTCTTTGCTTTTTTTTTTTTTAAACTTACATTTAATTGAAGAATGTTTTCTATCAGCATACAAAGAACGTCCTCATTTTCTGGCATTAGAGCTGCATATCATTTCACATGGAGCCATTAAATAAGACATCTGGTGATATATGTTTAGATTTTGGCTAATTAGAGTTTAACAAATTATTGTAAAAAGGCTGTGATATGTACACCATTTTTTGTGTTTGTGGGAGTGTCCATTTCTGATAAAGTTCCCAACATAGTGGTTATTAGATGCTGTGTTCTCTAACAATCTGAACATTTTTAATAGAAAGGGATATCTTAGAGACTTTAAGATTTATATTCTTATTATTGGAAACTAAACAGTGTTTTACATTTTAAGGGTCATTGACATACTTTTCCCATTCACTTCTTTTATTGATTTTATTAACTTGTTATTCTTTATAAATAAGGGTAATTAGAACTTTGTGACCTTTATTGCAAATATTCTGCATATTTTTAAAAATGTGGTTTTGGCTTTATATATTGTATTTCCTTCCCTAAAGACATGTTTAATCTTTTTGTTTTCATGTTATTCTTTTATGGTTTCTAGATTTGGGACCATACTTTCTAATTTTTTACCATATTTTCACCACATTATATTAAAATTTAGTTTTGTTTACTTAATAGACAAAAACTATAATTTTTTGTGCCATACTTGAGTATCTTTCCCACTCAAAATATTTTTGTAAGTCCCCATTGTTTTACTGTTTTATATTCCACACCTGTTATGGTTTTTCCATTTAAATATTTTATCTAACTGTAATTTATTTTCCTCATAACATATGAAATACGAATTTAATTTCATTTTTTTTTCCAAGTAGCTACCTGGTTTTATTAATACAATTAATTAAATCTATTTTTCTCAGTTATTTGAAATTCAATCTGTATCACATACTACCTTCCCCAGGGATTTTTTATACATTTCTCTCCTTTCTCATTTCATGATTTGTCCATTCATATGCCAGTGCCACAATGTTTTGTTTTGTTGGCTTTACAGTATGTATCAGTATCTGCTTGAGTTGCGCTAGATCTCAAAAATTTCAAGATTATTCTTAACTTTTCATTTTTCAATGTAGACTTTAACGTTTGCTTTTTGGTTACAAAAAGTGAACGCAAAATAACATATAAATAATAGTATTTGAGGTCTATAATTTTAAAATAATATACAATATATAAAAAATATCTTTACTGATTATTTTTGCATTTGCATGGATACATATTTTTATGTCAATTGTATATGTATTGATATATATTTTGGTTAATGTATATATTGATATGTATGGATGTTGAATTGTTTTTATGTATACTTATATATATACTGATCTATTCACCCATTTATCTGTATAAAATTTGAAATATATTAAAGACATGAAATAATGGAGAAAACTGCCATCTTTATGATGCTGAATGTTCTATTTAAGATTATAATATTTATTAAACTCCTTTTAATGTCTCTCAGTAGCATTTTAGAGTATTTCCTCCATTTCTTATTATAAAAACTTTATTGATTTCACTAACATTATTTAGTTCTTGTATGTATCTTAAATTAATTTTTATGCACACTGTGAGGTAAAGATTGAAGCGATTTTGTATAAATATCAAAATGCTACAGTACCATTTGTTGAAAATATTTTCGTTCTCCTATTGGATTGCTTAGGCATCTTTATCAAAAATCACATAAATTTTTAAGTCTATTTTTGGGTTCTCTCTTATGCTCAATTATTCTAGATTTTTGCCCTATGTAACTATCACTCTCTTCTGATTACTGTAGATTTATTGTAAATCTTGAAGTCAGGTAGTGCAAGTCCCCGAACTTTGTTTTTTTCTTAAGATTATTTTAATACCTGGGGCCATTTTTATATAAATATTAATTTTAGAATTAGATAACCAATTGCTACAATAAAACCTTGTTATAAATATTGCTTGGAATTGCATGAGGCTTATAGATCAATTTTGGAGTAATCAACATCTTATCAATACTGAGTCTCTAAACAGTATGTCGTTTCATTACTTTCCTGTTTGTTAATCTTTCTCAGTACTATTTTTGTAGTTTGCAGTATATGATTTTTAGATATGTTTCATTAAATGAATCTCTTAATTTAGCTTGTTGGTGATATTTTAAGAGAATGAGTATTTTTGTTTCATATTTGACTTCTTTGCTTTGAGTATATAAATACAGGTATTTATTTTTGTATATTAAACTTGTGTTCTGTGACACTGTTAAATTGACTTATTACTTAAAGTAATTGTTTTAGAAATTTTTAGGGTACAAATTTCTAAATGTTGAGATTTTCAGAAGTGACTTTAGAATCAGCTATTTTGATCTTTAATTCTATCAATTTTGCTTCATGTGGTTTTACAGATATAATTTGTATGTCTTATACTTGAATTGATTTTTTTATCATTATAAAATATTCTTTTTTGATCTCTGTCAGCTAACTTTGACTTAAGGTTATTTGATCTGATATTAATATACTTATTTCAGCCTTTTTATGCTGATTGTCCACATGATATGTCTTCTTTTTATCATTTTACCAATATTTATTTTTATATTTAAGATATTTCTTGCACACAGTATTCAGGCAAATAATGCTTTTATTGACCATTTGACAATCTTGCATTTAACTTTTGTAACATTTAAATAAAATTTATTTACAACATTTAAATAAAATTTAAATGTTGTAAATAACATTTAAAATAATTCAACATTAATAGTAATAATTTTATTTAATTATTTTATGGTTTACATACATTGTAATATTTATATTATTTTAATTATTTTATGTTAATAGTAAAATAATTAAGCAATAACAAAACATTTAAAATAAATGAACAATATTAATTTTATTCTTTGTTTTCTCAGATTTTTCTTTTTCTGCTTACCCTTGACTGCATTTTGAATTGTTTGACTCTTGAAATTTCATTTTAAATTATTTACTGTATTTTAACCATACCTTTTCACAGTATTTTTCTAATTCTCGACATAAACATTAATATGCATTAGCCTTTTACAGCTTATTTAGACCTAATATTGAACCACTTCAAGTAAATAGGGGAAAACTTGTAACCATGAATGACCATTTATCTCCCTACAAAACTTTGCACTAAAATTGTCATATGTATTATGTTTACAGAAATAAAATACTTACATTACAATGTTAGTATTATTGCCTATACCTAGGTATAGTTATTCATTTTATTAATCCTGATTTCTGTTCGTTAAAGTTTTTAAATTTGTAAATTTATGTTTTTCACCAAATATGTAAACTTTTTGGCCATTTGTTCTTGCCATATTTTCTCTTTCTTCTTTTCTGGGACTCCAATTATCGATATGTTACATCTTTTTATATTGTTTAACAATTACATGAAGCTATCTTTCAAGTTATCTAGTCTTTTATCTTTTATTCTGTTCTTCAAGTTAGATAATTTTTATTTAAAATCTTCAAATTTTCTTACCATTTCTTCTGTCATCATCATTCTGCTGTTTACTCAATCCTGGTGCATATTTTGCAGGGAAGACCTTATCACAGAATGCAGGGCTCTGTAACTCTTACTCTCTGTTTTCTAGGACCTACTCTTTGTTTTCCATCGGCAATTTTGCCTCAAACCCTGGTATTTCAAGTCTGTAAGACTACACATTTTCTATCACAGATTGAATCACCCTACAAAGAATTGACTGTGGCCTACTCTCAACCAACACTCTGT
>CAUYLG010054710.1:0-17572 GCA_963573385.1 Cacajao melanocephalus | reverse complement strand
CTTATTCCTTCCTGTCTCCATTGTTAAGCACAATTATTTGCATAAAAGAGGTTTTTAATACCCATTTTTAGATTGCATTCTAGCCTGGGCAATAGAACAAGAATCCCATTCTCTCTCCCTCTTTCTCTTCCTCTTTCTTTCACTCTTTCTTTCTTTTCTCTCTTTTTCTTTCAAAAAAAATTAAAAATAAATTAAATAAATAAATAAATAATGCTAAACTTCAATCAGGGATATTTGAATTAAAACTTCAGTGTCCACACACACACACACACACACACACACATCAGAAATGTAAAATACCAAGTGTTGGTGGGGATGTGAAGCAACAGGACTCTCATACACAGCTGGTGGGAAAGTAAAAGACACAATCGCTTTGAGAAAGTTTCACATATGCAATTGTTAAAGGTACACACATTCTAACCCAGCAATTCTATTCCTAAAAATGTACCTAGACAAGACTTTTAACATGTCTATCAGGAGAAATGTGCATGATTCTTCACAGTGGCATCATTTCTTACACACCAAACTGCAAAAATCCAAACATTCCACAGCACTGGAATGGATTTCTAAATATGGCATTTTCATGCAACTGAATGCTAAATAGTAATGAAGAGAAATATACTTCATTTACACACATTAGCATGAATGGATCTCACAAATGATTGAGCAAAAGAAGCCATACAGAATATATACAGTATAATGTCATTTGTTTACATTTAAAATCAGATAAAACTGTATATTATTTAGGAATACATATGGAGAAAGCAAAATTATAAAGAGAAGTAACTGAAAGATTTTTACAAAAGTCCTAAGTCATTACCTTTATCAGAGCCGAAAGAAATTAATAAGTAATAATTTGTTATGGAAGGATTCTAAGCCAATGGCAATTTTCTAGTTCTCAGTTTGAGCTGTGGTTACACAGATGTTCACTTTATAGTCATTCTTTAAACTGTACACATCTGACAATCTCTTCTGAAATATGGTATTTCTTACAATGTACAAGGAAACAAAAAAGCAGAGATTCAGACACAAAATTAAGGAGAGGACTGGCTGGGCACAGTGTCTCACGTCTGTAATCCCAGCACTTTGGGAGGCCGAGGAGGACAGATCACCTGAGGTCAGGAGTTCAAGACCAGCCTGGCCAACATTGAGAAACCCCATCTCTACTAAAAATACAAAAAAAGTAGCTGGGTGTTGTGGCGATCACCTGTAATTCCAGCTACTCGGGAGGCTGAGGCAAGAGAATAGCTTGAACCTGGGAGCTGGAGGTTGCAGTGAGCCGAGATCGCGTCATTGCACTCCAGCCTGGGTGACAGAGTGGGACTCCGTCGCAAAAGGAGAGAGGGTGGGATGGGCTTCAGGTAAAGCATACCAGGGTTTTGAAAGTAATAGTAATGTTCTATTTCTAAAACTGGATGATGGTTCACAGATATTTGTTGCACTGATATTTTAAACATCCTATACATATTTATAACTAGCCGCATCCTTTCAATATATAATTTTAAAAGTAAAGAAAAACCATGCAGTCAAGAAACATCATAAAGAGTAGAGAAGTATATTAATTCATTACATTATATTATATACGACATTGTGAACCAGTCTGCAAATCTTTATACCACTGTTAACTTGAGTAAATGAACTCAGAAACTTTAATAACTTGACCACACAATGTTTTAGAACGTTTCTTATAAACTGCAAATGACCTACATACTTGAGAATGAAATAAGCTCTGGGTGAGATCCTTAGGAAAGTATCCCCACTGTGCCCTCCTCTGAGACTGGAGAGAAGGTATGGCTGGCTGGTGGGATTCAGGTCCCAGGCTATACCTCCCTTGGCACAAGAGGTCCTGGTTCCCTATATGGAGCTCCGAGTTTTTCCTCTTAACCTTTACGAACATTTAAAACTAGTAAGTAGCTCACACTGCTCCCTCCATACCTGGCAATAGTCACTGTGCAAAGTAACTTGACCTGCAATCTGAGTAACAGCCCAGCCTGCCAAAATCAGATTAATTTCATTTTATTCTATATACAAAAAAAAACGTACTATTCTCTCACCTGTGTCTTCCAAGTTTTGCAGCTTATGTTTGAAGCTAGTACTTTCCGTTAGCGATTCTTGGTTCACGATCTTAAAAATAAAACAGACCACAAATATATGTCTTTTATGGCAAAGCAAGAAACAAGTAGTGTTATATTGCCCCATCAAAAGGAATAGCCAATATGTTATGCAAATATGATGTTAATTCTAGGAAATCAGATGAATAACCAACAATTAAATAGTACCATAGATAAGTTTTCTTCATCTTCTGAGTGCTCCAACGAAGCAAGCTTGCTCAGTGGGTGAGGACCTTGAAGCTCTGGGCATTAGAGAGAAGTTTTAAGTGAATACACGCCAAGCAAAGCAATAAGAATTCGCTATCATTCTAGGTATTAAATCTTATCATCAAAAAAGGCGACACAGTCTTTTTTTTTTTTTCTTTGTCAGACAGAGTCTTGCTCTGTTGCCTAGGCTGGAGTGCAGTGGCACAATCTCGGCTTACTGCAACTTCCATCTCCCGAGTTCAAGCGATTCTCCTGCCTCAGCCTACCAAGTAGCTGGGATTACAGGTGCCGACCACTGCACTCAGCTAATCTTTGTGTTTTTAGTAGAGATACGGTTTCACTGTGTTAGTTAGGACGGTCTCAAACTCCTGACCTCATGATCTGCCCACCTTGGCCTCCTAAAGTGCTGGGATTACACCTGTGAGTCACCGTGCCCAGCCAGGGGACACAGTTCTAAGTAAAACAAAAATCAACTGACTGTATCTTTCGGGACATGAATGCTTATTAGGTTTGTACATCTGTAGGTAAGAGTAACAGCCAGTTACTTCAACCAGATCGACACCTTAAAGAGCTGCTCATTTGGCCTCAAATAACATGGGCAGGGATTTTTCCACCTCAACCTTGTGATTCTTCTTTTCCCTCCTTTGAACTCCCTCCCCTTATTGCCTCTTATTCTTTTTTTTTGATGATTTGGTATACACATACATGGTATAATGATTATCACATTCAAATCAATGAACACATCCATCACTACTTGTGCTGTATATTAGATAGATCCTCAGAACTTGTTCATGTTATGCCTGAAAGTTTATATCCTTCGAGGACCATCTCCTCTTTCCCCCACCTCCTAGCACCTGGCAACCACTGTTCTACTCTCCGTTTCTATGAGTTTGGCTTTTTTACATTCTACATATATGTGAGATTATACAGTATTTGTCCGTTAGTGACTAGCTTATTTCACTTAACGTAATGTCCTCTAGGTTTATCCATGTCGCTGCATATGGCCTGATTTCCTTTCTTTTTTAAGGCTGAATAGTATTCCATTGTTTATATATACCATATTTTCTTTCTTCATTCATCCACTGACTAATACTTAGGCTGACTCCATAACCTGGCTATTGTGAATAATGCTGCAATAAACACGGGAGTGCAGATATCTCTTCAAGATTCTGATTTTATCTCCTTTAGATATATACGTGGAAGTGGGACTGATGGATGTACACAATTCTAATTTTTTTGAGGAAACTCTATACTGTTTTCCACAATGGTTGCATCAATTTCCATTCCCACCAACAGTGTACCAGTGTTCCCTTCTCTCCATACCAACACTTGTTATCTCTTGTCTTTTTGATAATAGCTATCCGGACAGGTGTGACATCACATTATGGCTGTGATTTGCATTTCTCTAATGATTAGTGATGCTGAGTACATATAATTAGCCATTTGTGTATCTTTTTTGGAAAAATGTCTATTCGGCTCCTTTACCCATTTTTAATTGGGTTATGTGTTCCCTTGTTACTGAGTTGTAGAAGTTACTTTGAATATTAACCCCTAACTATTATCAGATATATGATTTGCAAATATTTTCCTCCATTCTTTAGGTTGTCTTTCCATTTTATTGATTGCTTTCTTTGCTGTGCATAAGATTTTTAGTTTGACATAGTCCCATAAGTTTATTGTGCTTTTAGGGTTGTACACAAAAAAACCATTGTTAAAGCCAATGTCAAAGAGCTGTTTCCCTATTTTTGTCCAGTAGTTGTACAGTTTTAGATCTTAAAGCCTTAATCCATTTTGAATTAATTTTTGTATATGGTATAAGACAAAGGTCCAATTTCATTGTTTAGTATGTGGATATCCAGTTTTCCCAACACCATTTATTGAACAGGCTTTCCTTTCCATATTGTATATTCTTGGTGCCCTTGTCAAAGATTAGGTGGCCATATATATGTGTAGGTTTATGTCTGGGCTCTATAATGTTATCTTGGCCTATCTGCCTGTTTCTGTGGCAGTACTATACTGTTTTGATTACTATAGTTTTTAAATATACTTTGAAATCAGAAAGTGTGATGCCTCCAGCTTTATTCCTCTTTCTCAAGATTTTTTTTGGCTTTTTAGAGTCTTTTGTGGTTTCATATAAATTTTAGGATTGCTTTTTCTATTTCTGTGAAAAATGCCATTAGAAATTTGATAGTGAATGAATTTGTATATTGCTTTGGATAATGAGGACATTTTAACAATATTAATTCTTCTAATCCATATACATAGGATATTTTTTGATTTGTGTCCTCTTTAATTCCATCAGTGTCTTATCGTTTTCAGATTATGGGTCTTTCACCTCCTTGGTTATTTTTATGTGTTTTTTATAAGCTATTATAAATGAGATTTTCTTTCTTTCTTAGTTTATTGTGTCTAGAAATGCAACTGATTTGTTTTTGTTTTGTTCCTTGTATTCTTTTTTTTTTTTTTTTTTGAGATGGAAAAAAATATCTGTCACCCAGGCTGGAGTACAGTGGTGCAATCTTGGCTCACTGCAACCTCTGCCTCCTGGGTTCAAGCAAATCTCCTCCCTAAGCCTCCTGAGTAGCTAAGATTACAGGCACCTGTCACCATGCCTGGCTAATTTTTGTATTTTTAGTAGAGATGGGGTTTCACCATCTTGGCCAGGCTGGTCTTGAACTCCTGACCTCGTGATCCACCCACCTTGGCCTCCCAAAGTGCTGGGATTATAGGTGTGAGCTACCACGCCTGGCCTCCTTTTATTCTTTAATGCTACATTTTCCTCTCTACTTTGTTCTTTTCCCTACTTATTTCCTTGCAGTGGCAGCTACACTAACATTATTGTTGAAGTGCTTACTAAATATTGTTGTATGCCTAGCAATGTGCTGAACTGCAGAATTATAATAAACAATATTGTTATTAATAAAAATATTAATAAAATCACCAATCTTAACAAACTTAAAAAATGCAGACAGTTAAAATAAAATACAGTGAGGGTTAAGAAAAAGGCTATAGGTAAAGGGTTGGCAAATTCTGGCCCCTAAACCAAATCCTCTGCTACCTGATTCTATAAATGAAGTTTTATGGAAACACAGCCACACTCATTGGCTTACATCTTATCCATGGCCAATTTTGTGCAATAACTGTAGAGTTGAACAGTTGCAACAGAAACCATATGGATGAAGGCTGGGCCTAGTGGCTCATGCCTGTAGTCCCAGCACTTTGGAAGCCCAAGGTGGGCGGATCACTTGAGATCAGGAGTTTGAGACTAACCCCTGCTACACATCATCATTTGAGATGTCTTGCTTACTTAAAAAAAGAAGAGACCAGCAATTCTTGGACACAAGCTGATCTCAAATGGCAAGGGAAAATTAAAACATCATACCGTCTATTATTTGCTAATAAGAGACATTAAGGTAAAGAACAATCTTATTTTCATTTTAATAGATATTAAGATAAAAAATGTTTTATTTATATCAAACTACCTTTCCCAAAATATAAATATTTTTCTATGTAAGTCAACAGAAAATCATGTACCTGTTTTCTCGGCAGAATCTTCAGAAGTCAAAAAGGCAAAACTATCCTGATTTTTTTTTTCAGAAGTCTTTGGAGATATAGTGTTCTTTTGCTTGGGTATGTCTTTCTGTAATGGTGATAGAAGCTTAGCCTAAAATACAGTATCTTTTTTAAGTGTTAACATTCATAAAACTTCAAAACAAGTTATCCAAATATTCTAAGACATTTTCAATATTACTTTAAGAAGCTTAAGTATTAGATTTACTCCATTTGAAAATAAATATTGGCCAGGCATGGTGACTCACACCTGTAATCCCAGCACTTTGGGAGGCTGAGGTGGGCGGATCACTTGAGGTCAGGAGTTTGAGACCAGCCTGGCCAACATGTGAAACCCTGTCTCTACTAAAAATACAAAAATCATCAGGGTGTCATGGTGCATGCCTGTAATCCCAGCTACTCTGGAGGCTGACACAGGAGAATCACTTGAACCCCAAAGGCAGAGGTTGCAGTGAGCTGAGATCGCACCACTGCACTCCAGCCTGGGCAACAGAGCCAGACTCCATCTCAAAAAAAAAGAAAAAGAAAAGAAATGTTAATTTTATTCAGAATTTCTGTGTGTTTTTAGTTGAGGGGTGGATATTAGCTTATTGCCATGTTACTGAATCTGAACTAGATCATTTATTCTTTCAGGAGCTACAGAAATGAAAATCTCATGAATTCTTGGAAATCATAAATTCTGTTAGGTAAACAGAGAGAGGCTGGCACCTGATCCTAGACTCTGGTTTTTATAGTTGGAAAGGATCTTACAGATTCTCACATTTCCAATTTCCAGTTTTTTTTTTTTTTAAGAGGGAGTCACTCTGTCACCCAGGCCAGAGTGCAGTAGCACAATCTCAGCTCACTGCAACCTCCACCTACTGAGTTCAAGCAATTCTCTGCGTCAGTCTCTCGAGTAGCTGGAATTATAGGCATGCACCACCATGCCCAGCTAATTTTTGTGTATTTTTAGTAGAGATGGGGTTTCGCCATGTTGGCCAGGCTGGCCTCAAACTCCTGACCCCAGGTGATCTCCTTGCCTTGGCCTCCCAAAGTGCTGGGATTACAGGCATGAACACCTCGGCCAATTTCCAGTTCTCTTCTAATTGCTTTGCGTTAAAGTACTGCTCTCTTCAAATGAACAATAGATTCAAACCTTGGCTCTTTGAATTATTTTTAATGCACATATTGAGACAGAAATATTTTCCTTAGGAACTACAACATTTGAAAGTACTTTAAAGACATTTTCAAATAATAGTACTTTCACAATACATTAATAAAAACCAAAGGGGAAGGAGAACAAAGCAAGCTTATTTCAGAGATTTAGTTAAGGGAGAGAGAGAGACAGTGCGAGAAACAGGGAATGTGCCTGTCTAACAGCCCCAGGCTCAAAGCAAAGTTACTACTTATTTAAACTTTCGTGTTCTACTTACCTCTATTGTATTACAGCATAAGAACTGATCTGCCTAATGACCCTGGTGAAAATCCTAAATGATCAATGATTCAATTATATTTCCTTTACTCAGCTTATTAAGCTAAGAAAATATCTCACAATTAGAATTTGTGTAAGGGGATACTAGATTTAGATTTTAATTAGCAGGAAAATCAAATTAAATCCTTCATTCTTGAGGTACTCTGGTGAATTGAGATTCTACTGCAGTAAATAAAATTCTGACTGCATTTTTACTGAATAGGAAATTTCTCCTCGTGCTTTCATTCAAAGCTTGGTATAAATGCTATTTAGCTTCTTTTTTAAATTTTTCAAAGATACATCTAATAAACAATAGCCATACAAAAAAGTAAATGGTAAGATCGTAACATCCCTGAATTTGAAGAGCATGAAGTCACATTTCAGTAGATTACTCTAAGGGTGGTCTCAAAGAGTGATCTAGACTGGTGCATGAGCAATATCTGCAAACTTACAGAAATGCAAATTCTCAAGTCCCATCTATTCAATTCAAAACTCTAGGGCCAGGACCCAGCAATCTGTGTTTTAGCAAGCCAGCCTGGTCACTGTGATGGCCACCAGCATTTGAGAACCGCTGTTCTACATCAGGGGTTGGCAAACTATAGTCCATTGTTGTTCCTGTGAATAAAGTTTCATTAGAGCACACCACATCAATCTGTTTCCATTCTGTCTCTGTCTGCTTTCTGGCTACAAAGACAGAGGCAAGTAGTGGCCACAGAGGTTGCATGGCCCACAAAGTCTAAAGTATTTACTATCTGGCCCTTTACAGAAAAAATTTGCCGACCTCTGCTGTAAATTATTCTCTTATACAGAGAGAAGCATATTTTGAATACCAATATTTGTAGAAAGTCAGCAACGTCCTTACTGAAAATCAACATAGATTTCTTGCCAAATACACAGCTTAAATTTATAGATTTTTGAAGCTGTGGCCCGGCACAGTGGCTCACGCCTATAATTCTAGAACTTTGGGAGGCCAAGGCAGGTGGATCACTTGAGGTCAGGAGTTCAAGACCAGGCAGGCCAACAGAGCAAAATCTTGTCTCTACTAAAAATACAAATATTAGCGAAGCGTGGTGGTGGGTGCCTGTAATCCCAGCTACTCAGGAGGCAGAGGCAGGAGAATCACTTGAACCTGGGAGGTGGAGGTTGCAGTGAGCCGAGATCGTGCCACTGCACTTCAGCCTGGGCAACAGAGCGAGACTCTGTCTAAAAAAAAAAATTGAAGCCGTGGTATTTCTTTGGTGTTTATTTCAAATAAAAGCTGTGTTTACTAGAAACTGTTCTTTTGGTCCATTTCTGATAACTCATTATTTCAAGTTGAACTATTCAATGAATTGTTAAGTACTTACTCTGGCTCATAGGTTTAACCCAACCCTGTCCCTACAGAGCATGAGAGCCCTTCAGATTGACAGAGGGCAACACATCCCAGGTTGATGGAAGAAAGAAGATAAAGGTGTGATTAAAACCCTTAACCTATACTGTTTCTGCATGAGGAGGCACGATACTGTTGATACTCTCAGAATCACAGCGGCTGCTTCTTATAAAACCCTTCTGAACTTGTTGATATACTCTGTAGTCTATATATAGCTCATATGGCACAAAACAAAAACCAAACTGCTAAGAGGTAATTCAGCAAATAAAAGGCGAAAGTTGGCTTTGAATTGATATCTCTATTCGTAACTGCTTTGATATAAAACAAGGATAAATGAAGGAAATGAAGAAACTTTGAGGGTTTATTCAATATTTATAGAAGCCCGAGGGTATCCCAAGCACTTGCAAAATAAATGGTGGCTCAGGCCTGTAATCCTAGCACATTGGGAGGCCAAGGTGGGGAGACAGCCTGAGCGCAGGAGTTCGAGACCAGTGTGGGCTACATGGTGAAACCCCGTCTCTACTAAACATACAAAAAATTAGCCGGGCATGGCAGCGTGTGCCTGTAATCCCAGCTACTCTGGAGGCTGAGACAGAAGAATTGCTTGAACCTGTGAGGTGGAGGTGGAGGTTGCAGTGAACTGAGATCTCGCCATCACACTCCAGCCTGGGTGACAGAGCAGGACTCCATCTCAAAAAGAATAAAATAAATAAATGTCTAAATAATTAACTGATTAAAAGCTTTAGAAAAACTAAGGGAAGAACTAAACCAACAAGTCTACATCAAAACATAAATTTCAAAGAGTATACATTTGCAGGAAATTGGAATACCCCAGATTTTTAGCATTATTCATAATAAACATCCTTCAGCTACATTTGGGAACATTAAAAAAAAAAAAAAAGACCCTAAATCTTTTTTTTTTCTTTTGAGACAGGGTCTCACTCTGTCACCCAGGCTGGAGTGCAGTGGCGCAATCTCCGCTCACTGTAACCCCCACCTCCCAGGCTTAAGCCATCCTCCCACCTCAGCCTCCTGAGTAGCTGGGACTATAAGCATGCGCCACCATGCCTGGCTAATTTTTGTATTTTTTGTAGAGATGGGGTTTCACCATGTTGCCCAGGCTGGTCTTGAACTTCCCAAGCTCAAGTGATCCACTCCCCTCAGCCTCCCAAAGGGCTGGGATTACAAGTGTGAGCCACCACGCCCAGCCTAAAAGACCCTAAATGTTTACCCAAGATTCATATTAAATGTTTAGAAGTCCTTGCAATTTCTACTGGCAGTGATTCACATATCAGTAAACCAATGTTTTGTTATTTTCATATTTCTGAAAGTTGTTTTTGGAGAAATAAATGCAGTTTAACTCATAGGGCACACAGCAACCCAGATAAAATGTACTTACTTGGTCTTTCTCATGGCCACTGCTACTACTGGGAGGGAAAATTGGCAAGACTAAAATGAAAGAAAACAAGTACATAACAGATGCATTAACTCATGAGGCCTACAGAAATTCACTTCTCCCTCTCCCAACATGCTAAGGCTAAAAGCAATTCCCACTTCCTACAGCTTCCTCAAACATCTACTCTTTTTTTTTTTTTTTTTTTTGAGACGGAGTCTCGCTCTGTTGCTCAGGCTGGAGTGCAGTGTCACGATCGCAACTCACTGCAATCTCTATCTCCCAGGTTCAAGTGATTCTCCTGCCTCAGTCTCCCCAGTAGCTGGGAGTACAGGCACACACCACCATGCTTGGCTAATTTTTGCATTTTTAGTAGAGATGGGGTTTCACCATATTGGCCAGGCTGGTCTCAAACTCCCGACCTCGTGATCCACCCTCCTCGGCCTCCCAAAGTGCTGAGATTAGAGGTGTGAGCCACCACACCCGGCCATGTCTATTCTTAAGATCCTTTCCTGATTATTCAACCTTGTTCCTCGTCACTCAGTTCTTCACCACTCGGTATGAATTCTCTCCTCCAGACCTTGTCCCTGAACATCACCCTCACATCCTTGCCTTGCCCTTGTAGTTTGTTCTTTGAGACAGGGTCTCACTCTGTCACCTGGGCTACAGTGCAGTGGCGTGGTCACTGCTCACTGCAGCCTTGACCTCCTGGTCTCAAGCAATCCTCCTGCCTCAGTCTCCCGAGTACCTGGGACCACAGGTGCATGCCACCATGCTCAGCTCATGTTTTAATTTTGTAGAGATTGGGTCTCACCACATTGCCCAGGCTGGTCTCAAACTCCTGGGCTCAAACAATCCTCCTGCCTAGGCCTCCCAAAGTGCCGGGATTACAGTCACGAGCCACCAGGCAGGTCCTTGTAGCTTTACCTACCTAAGAATGCTTCCCTTTCTTCTCTTCACATCCTGTTCTTTTTTCCAAGGATTAATTCAAGTCCCACCCACCTCTTCCTTGAAGATTTCCTGATGATTCCAGCTCATGACAGACTCCTCTTATCTGAATTTCTGCTCCATTTATACAAAACTCATCTTTAACAACTGTTAGTTAATTTCATGTTCTTCCATTTCATGTACACAATACATTTTGCTTTTCCAATGTAACTGTAGCAGGAAAAGTTGGCCCTATGATCATTTATTTCTTTGGACCCACTCCCATTATATATGGAAAAATAAATACCTGCTGATTTGAAAATCGCTATTGAATGATTCAAAGGAAGACGTGCCAGACTTACTTCTTATACTACCTCTGGTTCTTGTCTTCTTTCTATTAACATATGAC
This sequence comes from Cacajao melanocephalus, assembly GCA_963573385.1. NCBI lineage: Eukaryota > Metazoa > Chordata > Mammalia > Primates > Pitheciidae > Cacajao > Cacajao melanocephalus. Next base: position 6,136 of record CAUYLG010054710.1, on the reverse strand, counting down.
TTTAGGGATTTCCTTTTTCGGTTACTGATCCAAGATTGTTCACTGGTACTTGAATCTTGATTACTCTCAGAGAAGAGATGTTTTCTGTAACTAAGCTTCTACAAGCACAGATCATAAATGAGAACTTTTAGAGGGGTATTAGTGCTACTTACATCTAATTAAACATATTCTACAAAGCTAGAGGTAAGAGAAGCACCCTTCTAGAAGACTGGGCTCTTTTATATAATATAAAGGCAAAGAAGTATGGAAAGGAAGAAAAGGATTATTCCATCAGTCAATTCTCAACCAAGTTGCTGTTGTACAGGATGACAAAATCCTTTCTAATAAAACATTTGCAACAGAAGAGATGCTGGATGATGACAAAAGAAAGCATGCAAATATTTTTTGCAAAGACATGCCTCTCTACATTTTAGAAGAACCAAAACCAAACAGGAGGGTCATTTCTTTCGTTTTTAGAGGTGGAGTCTCACTCTGTCGCCAGGCTGGAGCGCAGTGGTGCAGTCTTGATTCACTACAACCTCTGCCTCCTGGGTTCAAGCAATTCTCCTGCCTCAGCCTCCAGAGTAGCTGGGATTACTGGCCACCATATTCAGTTAAATTTTTTTTTTTTGTATTTTTAGTAGAGACAGAGTTTCACTATGCTGGCCAGGCTGGTCTCAAACTCCCAACCTCAGGTGATTCACCTTCCTTGGCCTCCCAAAGTTGTGAGATTATGGGTGTGAGCCACAGCACCCAGCCCAGGAGGGTAATTCCTGTTTAAAACATAAAGCATTTTGAAATTAAGCCTGAACTATAAAAGGTTAGAGATTTAGGGCAAGTTTAATCTTTCTGCTGGATTATTCAACTGTACTTTGATATTTATATTTTTAAAATCTTTTTCTGTTTTTACATTAATTTTTATGAATGCTGTGACGAATACATGTTTATGCTTGATTTTAATATGGAATTTGTTTTTATGTTTGTTGGCAATCTTCAGAGCCCAGTCCCTAAATCCTCCTGCCTCTCGAGGGGCTGCACCATTCAGCTGCTAACAGTTCATTCTCATTTCAGGCCAGGGAGGAGTCTTATGGATTCAAACATATTAAGTGGTGACACTATCTCACATTGTCTTCTCAAATAGAAAACACATCAGCCAGAAGATACAGGCCCTGCCTGTAATGACAAAATGCAAAATCAACTCCCAAAGCTGTCACCAGGAACTGGGTGGGGTGGCTCATGCCTGTGATCCCAGCACTTTGGGGGGCCAAGACAGGCAGATCACTTGAGGTCAAGCATTCGAGACCACCCTGGTCAACATGGTGAAACCCCATCTCTACAAAAATACAAAAATTAGCCAGGCATGGTGGTGGGCACCTGTAATCCCTGCTACTAGGGAGGCTGAGGCACGAGAATCGCTTGAACCCAGGAGGCAGAGTTTGCAGGGAGCCAAGATCGTGCCTCTGCACTCCAACCTGGGCAACAGAGTGAGACCCCATCTCAAAAAAAAAAAAAAAAAAAAAGAAAGCTGTCACTGGGTTAAGGCAAGACCAACAATACCCTTGCTGGTGACAGCATGACCCCTAACAGTTAAGGGAGGTGATGGTTAGTTAACTAGTCCTCAAATGAATTTATTTTTTGAAGACCCAATTATTCCTTCTTTAAAATGTTTAACAGTTCAACACTTTGTAAAAATGGTAATCTCTTTACTTGATAAATAAAAATTACACTTATTTCTAGTGTATGATGTTTTGAAATGTGTATACATTGTAGAATGGCTAAATCAAGTCATTCGTATTTACATTACCTCAAATATTTATCATTTCTTTGTGTGGTATGAACACCTAAAATCTACTGTCAGCAATTTTCTTTTCCTTTTTTTTTTTTTTTTTTTGAGACAGGGTCTAGCTCTCTTGCCTTGGCTAGCGTGCAGTGGCGCAATCACAGCTCACTACAACTCCTGGGCTCAAGCGATCCTGCGGCCTCAGCTTCCCCAGTAGCTGGGACTACAGGTATTCACCACCATGATAGGCTAATTTATTTTTATTTTGTAGAAATCAGGTCTCGCTATGTTACCCAAGTTGGTCTCAAACTCCTGGTCTCAAGGAATCTTCTCGCCTCAGCCTCCCAAAGCACTGTGATTACAGGTTTGAGCAACCATGCCTGGCCAGCAATTTTTAAGTATATAATATGTAATTAACTACGATCACCAGGATACTCAGTAGATGTTTTAAACTTATTTCAAGAGGGGCACAGTGGTTCAGGCCTGTAATTTCAACACTTTGGGATGCCGAGGTAGAAGGATCACTTGGAGCTCAGGAATTCAAGACAAGCCTGGGCAACATAGTGAGACCTCATCTCTACTAAAAATAAAAAAAAATTAGCTGGGTGTGGTGGCATGCACCTGTAGTCTCAGCTACTCAGGAAGCTGAGGCAGGAGGATAGTTTGAGTCTGGGAAATTGAGACAGCATGATCTATGATCTCACTGCTACACTCCAGCCTAAGTGACAGAGCAAGACTTGATCTCAAAAAAACCAAAACCAAAACAAACTTATTCCTCCTAATTGAAATGTTTATGCTCTGACCATCTCCCCCAACAGCCCTGCCCATCCCCTGGTAACCACCTTCTACTCTCCACTTCGATGAGTCTGACTTTTTCAGATTCCACATATAAGAGAGATCACACGGTGTTTGTCTTTCTATGCCTGGCTCATTTCACTTAACATCATGTCCTCCAGGTTTATCTATGCTGTTACAAATGACAAGATTCCCTTCCTTTTTAAAGCTAAATAGTATTCCGTTGCATACACATACATACACACACACACACACACACACACACACACACACACACACACACATGTTCTTTATCCATTCATCTATTGATTACTAGAGAAGGTATTTTCTAAAAGAAACTTTGTGAGTTAGGCCTATTTGCATCTTACTCTTTCCTTAGGCAAAAAAAAAAAAAAAAAAGGCTGGGGAAGCCCCACATCTGTTTGAGGGGTCCCTAGTCCAGTGTCTTATAAAGAGTAACACTTCATTCAATCCATTTAATTAAAAATCCACATAGCAGCAATTCCTCAAGGATCTCGAACCAGAAATACCATTTGACCCAGCAATACCATTACCAAGTTTGTGTCTTGACATCTCTCTCTTGCTGTAAGTGCCTGTTCCATAGGCAGTGCCCATTCTTACTCAGTGCTGCCCCTTTGGATCACAAGAGAGAGTACCCATCATCTCTCATTTGGGTGAATGGACTCTTTACAAAGTTAAATGAGCATTTGCTACAGTGGCAAACGACTGACTTAAGCAGTGTTTCAATTTTCCATTACTCATATGCCATCAAATAAGATTTCACATGAAATGCTACCTTCTGCTGAGTTTGTTAATTGGGGTTATTTGTTCATCTGTATGGCAGATTTACCTTTTCATAGTTTACAGCTAACAAAGCCCATTGCATGCAGTGAATAAAATAATAATAAGTAAATCAAGTAAAAGTGCAGTTTAAGAGGCTAAACTTGTGATTGTCAGTTGTACTTATTTGGGGGCTTACCTGCTATTTGTTACAAGTAATGATTTTCCATGTGAAAGTGATATCATTTCAAAATAGTTTAAGATCAATTTAATTGAGGAAAATATAGATAAGAGCAGAGCTATGACCTATCTTGAAGATGGTATACAAATAACTGAAATTGGAGAAGTATTGCCTTAAAATAATAAAAGTTATATTACCGACACACTTGTTTCTGGTTTTCTGTCACCCTCAAAAGTAGACTCTGCCCTAAAAAAAATACATTAAATTAATGGGACTGGTACATCACCCTCCTCCTTCCCTAACTGTTTTGCTTTCACATACCCTTTGTCTGATCATGAACCCAGTGTGTGGGAAGCACCCTATTCTGCAAACTTCTTATCTTGCAATCTATTTCCAAAGATTCTCTGGCAGACAACTGCTTATTTAAAACAAAATAAACCTTTGTTAAACCCTTCGTCTGTCAGGCATCTAAAGAAAACGAAGGCAGAGTGGGATCAGCGAACAACCAGCCAGCAGGAGCAATGCTGACAGGTTTCTCAAGCACAGCTCTAGCTTAGAACCACAAGGGGGGCTTTCAACAAAAGCTTTATCTGATGATTAGTAGTGTTGGGCATCTTTCCATACATCTTTCCAGGCAGCCACGGATCTCTATAGATTAGTTTCCTAGAATTTTCTAGAACTTCATATTCTAGTCATATTCTAGAATTTTATGTGAGTGGAATAATATATACTTTTTGTCTGGTTTCTTTTACTGAGCATAATGATTTTGAGATTCACTCATGTTGTACATATCCATAGTTTGTTCCTTTTTATTTTTGTGTATTCCATTGTATAGATATACCAAAACTGGTTTATCCATTCTATTCATGAACATTTGGGTTGTTTCCAGTTTGAAGCAAGCTGCTATAAACATTTATGTACATTCCATTATACGGACATATGTTATAATTTCTCTTAGGTAAATAACTGGAATTGGAATAGTGGGGTCATAGGGCAGATACATTTTAACAACTGAAGAAGCTACTAGCAGTGTACAAGAGTTCCAGTTACTCTACATGTTCGCCAACACTTGGAACAGTCAGTCAAATTTGAGCTATTCTGGTACATGGGTAGTATAGCTCATTAAACTTTGTAAATTTACATTTCCATAAGAACATATGATGTTGAACAACATTTCATGTGCTTATCTGCCATCTGCATATCTTCCTTGGTGAAATTTACATCTTTTGCCTATATTTTTATCTGGCTTTATTTTTATTAGTTAATTTTGAGAGTCCTTAATATATTTCAGATGTATTTCAAATTATAAATCCTTCATCAGATACATGCTTTACAGATATTTTCTGCAATATGTGACTTGTTCTTTTATTCTCCTAACAGTAGTTTTTAAAGAGCATAAGTTTTTTTTATTTTGATGAAGTCCCATGTATCAATTTGTTCTTCTACTGTGCGTTTGGTATCATACCTTAGAAATCTTTGTGATGCAAGGTCGCAAAGATATTTTCATATGCTTTCTTTCAAATAGTTTCACATTTAGGTCTATGTTCCATTTTTAATTTTTTATACAGTGGGAGGTAAGGACCAAACAGAGGTCATTTATTTTCTTACACATGGATATTCAATTGTTTTAGCATCCATTGCTGAAAACCTATTTTTTCTCCATGGAACTGTCTATGTTTTTGTCATAGACTAGTTATTCATATATAAGCAGGTCTATTTCTGGACTTCCTTTTGTTTATTCATCTACCTTTATGCCGATACCACACTCTCTTGATTAATGCAGTTTTATGTAAACCTTGAAAGCAAGTAGTATGCATCCCCTCCTGCTTTGTGCTTTTTTTTTTGAAATTTGTTTCAGCTTTTGCACATCCGTGAAATTTCCACATGAAATTTAGAAATAGCTTGGCAATCTCTTTTTTTTTTTTTTTTTTTTTTTTTTGAGATGGAGTTTCACTCTTGTTTCCCAGGCTGGAGTGCAATGGCATGATCTCAGATCACTGCAACCTCCGCTTCCCAGGTTCAAGCGATTCTCCTGTCTCAGCCTCCCGAGTAGCTGGGCTTACAGGCATGCACCACCACACCTTGCTAATTTTGTATTTTTAGTAGAGATGAGATTTCTCCATGTTGGTCAGGCTGGTCTCAAACTCCCGATCTCAGGTGATCCGCCTGTCTTGGCCTCCCAAAATGCTGGGATTATAGGCATCTCTCTCTCTCTCTCTCTCTCTCTCTCTCTACACACACACACACACACACACACACACACACATCAGGGATTATATTGAATTCACAGATCATTTTAAGAAGAATTGGCACCGGGTGCGGTGTCTCACGCCTGTAATCCCAGCACTTTGTGAGGCCAAGGCAGGCGGATCACCTGAGGTCGGGAGTTCAAGACCAGCCTGACCAACATGGAAAAACCTCGTCTCTACTAAAACTACAAAAACTTTAGCCAGGTGTGGTGATGCATGCCTGTAATCTCAGCTATTTAGGAAGCTGAGGTAGGAGAATCGCTTGAACCTGGGAGGCAAAAGTTGCAGTGAGTGGAGATTGTGCCATTGCGCTCCAACCTGGGCAACAAGAGCGAAACTCCATCTCAAAAAAAAAAAAAAAAAAAAAAAAAG
>CAUYLG010054709.1:0-44593 GCA_963573385.1 Cacajao melanocephalus | reverse complement strand
CAGGGAGCAATGATGGCACCACTGCACTCCAGCCTGGGTGACAGAGTGAGACCCTCTAAAAAAGAACGGGGGTAGTGGCTCGTGCCTGTAATCTTAGCACTTCGGGAGGCCAAGGTGGGTAGATTGCTTGAGCGCAGGAGTTTAAGACCAGCCTGGGCAACATGGCAAAACCTGTCACTACCAAAAAAGATACAAAAATTAGCTGGGTGGGTGGGCTCATCTTGGGAGGCTACTTGGGAGGCTGCGGTGGTCAGATCACTTGAGCTCTGGAGGTTGAGGCTGCAGTGAGCTGTAATGCTGTGATCATACCACTGCACTCCAGCCTGGGTGACAGAAAAATAACCCATCTTGGGAAAAAAAAAAAAAAAGAAAAAAGAGGGGCCTGTTCTAGTCTAGCTTTTTCCTCAAACTGCACACAGATAAACAGAGGCTCAGAGAGGGGAAGGGTGATATAGCTAAGATTACAGTGGGTCTGGAGCAAAAAGAGGCTCTCAACTTGGTTTCTGGACTCTTCAATTTAGGGTTCTGTGAATAATAACTATTTTATTTTGTAATGATTTGATGTCAATGACCTCATCTGGAGGCAATCTCGTGCATGAGTCCGATACGATCACTTTCATTGCAGTTGCTACCTACTAAGTAACACATATCTCAATCTTTCTCTGGCCCATCTCCCCCCAGACAGCTCAAAACCAAAATGACCCTTTAAGCCTTGAAACTTCCACATGCCTATAGGCCAGCGAAGACAGCAAACTATGGCCCAGAAGCCAAATCCAGCTCACTGTCTTTGTAATAAAGTTTTATTGAAACATGCTCATTTGTTTATGGATGCTTTCATCTTCAACAACAGAGATGAATAGCAGAACAAAGACCACATGGCCTGCAAAGCCTAAAATATCCATTATCTGGCTCTTTATAAAAAAAGTTTGCCAACTCCTGCAGTACAGACTGTCCATCTAAATTCAAGCAATTCTAGGCCGGGTGTGGTGGCTCACACCTGTAATTCCAGAGCAATTTGGGAGGCCGAGGCAGGTGGATCATCTGAGGTCAGGAGTTCAAGACCAGCCTGGCTAACATGGCAAAACCCCATCTCTACTAAAAATACAAAAATTAGCTAGGCGTGGTAGAGTGCACCTGTAGTCCCAGTTACTCGGGAGGCTGAGGCAGGAGAATTGCTTGAACTGGGAGGCAGAGGTTGCAGTGAGCTGAGATCGTGTCATTGCACTCCAGCCTGGGCAACAAGAATGAAACTCCATCTCAAAAAAAAAAAACAAAAAAACAAAAAACCTTCACTGAGTAGAAGTGTGTAAAATAGAAAACAAAAACAAAAACAAAATCCAGACAGCCTCCAAGCACTCACAGGTAGCAGTAAACACAGAGAATCCCCATGTCAAGAATCTTTATTTCCCCCTGGATAACCCCCAATCCCACCTACCCCTCAAATACTTACAGTCCCTGCTGTAATCTCAGTTCAGTGTTAAAAATATCACCCCACAGCCGCCAAAACCTATAGATGTCTGTTTACCGACCACCAATTCACATACATGTTGAGTATCTCAAATCCGAAAACCCAAAATGCTCCCAAATACAGAACTTTTTGAGTACCAAGATGACACTGATGGGATATGCTCATTGGAAATATGCTCATTTCAGATTTTCAGATTTGACATACTCAACTGCTAAGTATAATGCAAATACTTAAAATCTGAAGAAATCCCAAAGCCGAAACACTTCTGATCCCAAGCTTTTCGGGTAAGCAATACTTAACCTGTATGTGCAACTGCCCAGGGAGGCAGGCGAACACAGCAAAAGCCAGTCTCTACAGATGCCATCCTGCACAACCTGGCCAGCCCCTCAAGTCCCCTCATCAGTTCCAACCTTACCTCCAGCATCTTAATGTCCTACCCCAAATATCAAAAGCCTTTCAAATACTAGTTTAAACCAATGAACCTAAAAACATCCTCTCCAGCACAGAAGGGCCCAATCTCAATGAATCTATCACAGATCTCAACACAGCAATTTCTCAACCTATGTCATAAACAACCACTCTCCTGGAATCCCATACTCCCCCTAACCCTCCTCCATTATCTCCTAATTCCACTAGAAGCCCTCCAACAGCAGACGAACTCCGAAAACACAAAAGCTCCCTAATACTTTAAGATGAATCTTAAACCATAAAAAATGTTTCACAAAGCAAAAACAAAAACAAAAAACCAAGGAAACCTCACAAATGTTACAATAGCAGACATGTGCTTACTGTACACTCGCTGCGAGCTTACTAGGTACTGTGCTAACAATCCTGTAATTCTCCTGGGTCCCTAGGAAGCAGGTAGTGTTATTAATCCCCAGTTCCCGATGAGCCACAGGTGAAATCTCCTGTCCGGGTTCAGACAGGTAGGAAGAAGTCAGGACACAAGCCCAGACATTCCAGTTCCAGAACTGGTACTCTCCGGCTCTTTGCTTCGGTCTCTCCGGGAACTCCCAAAATCCTATACCCACCAAACACCCCAAAGCACAAAGGGAACCCGATCCCGAAAACACAACCGAACCTCCCCATTACAAACGAACCCAAACCCCAAGGTGCCCCTTAAGCGCAAGGGAACCCCCAAAGTATCCCTTAAACCCCACACCAATACTTCCCGAAGCCCCAAAACATTTTGCAAATGCAAAGGGAACCCCCAAATCTTGTAACCGCCCCCCCCAAAGAAACCTTCCAAAACCCTCAGGTGACCCTCGAAACCTATACACGCCCCCAAAAAGCCCTCACCCGCAGCCCCCCCAGGCGGCGGGAGCAGGCGGCAGCCCACACGCATGCGTGCGAAAGGTAAGAGGGCCCGCCCCTTCGCTCCTTCCCTCCGGCAGCCGCGCGGGCCGGCGAGCAACTAGCTTCCCTCCGCCCCTTTGTTGACAGAAGCGCGCGTGACGCCCTCAGCCAATGAGCGGCCGCCATTCGGAGCCGTGCCCATATAAGGCAGGCCTTGGCGAAGGGGCCCAACTTCGAAATAGGGAGGAGTAGGCGAGAGGTGACGGGAGGGGGTGGTGGGGTAGACACAGCCAGATTTAAGGGAGCGTGGAACAACTTCCAACGTCCAGCTAAACAGAACAAGGTCAGGGCAAAGGCCACGACACTCCAGGGGAGGCTTATTACACAACGTTCCCTCAAACAGAAGCCCTGACTGACGCTTGAGATTTAAAGGGCCAGGCAGCACAGAGATTAAGAACACCAAGGCGGAAGGAAGCAGGCGGAGAGATCAGAGTGCCCAGCTTTGGTTGGGAACTGTGGGGGGCTGAGGATGTCCGCGGGGGGGAACTGTGCATCGGGATCACCCGCCCCTGAAAAACAAACGGGCAGAACCCTACGAAGGTTCCCGCGGCAACTGAATCCAAGCCTCTGGGTCTGGCATTCAAGGCTCAGGGCGTGTAGCCACTCGGAGTTACCAGTTCAGCCTTTCCAAACCGGCGCCCCAAACCTGCCACACTTAGTACAAAAGGGCTGCCAGAAGAGTCCTATTAAAGCATAATCCTACAAACCTGACCCCGTCCCTATCCTGGTGAGAACCTGCCATGGCTCCCCAGTGCCCTCTGGAAAAAGCCCAGGTACCCCACCAGTCCAGCTGCATCCCTCGCCACCCCTCCACCCCGCAGGCAATACCCCAGTGCACCCTGGTGGGCCCCTGATCTGGCATACATAGAATACTCACGCCCCATCTGATCCGCGGTAGGAGTGATCATCTCCACCCTATGGATGAAGAAACTGACGCAGGGCAGGTCTCCTGACCACAAGGTCATACAGAGCTGGGGTGTGAGCTGCAGCAGGGATATGAAGCCAAGGAATCTGATTTCAGAGTCACTGTGCCCTACTGTTTCACTATGGGGTATCAACTCGATCACCCCTCCTCCAGGAAGCTGACATCCCCAAACCCCGTAGGCTGGGTCAGGCTCCACCCAGGACATCCAAGCGGTGCACTCATTGCTATCTACTCCTCAGTCACCCAGCTCTTGCCTTCCCTGGTCTCTGCATTTGCTGTTCCCACCAACTGCAATACATTCCCCCTCTATATGGCTCAATTCCTTACTTCATTCAGGTCTGTGTTCAAATGCAGTTTTAGTAGAGAGGCCTTCCCAAATTCCCTTCCTGGAAACCACCCACCTGCCCAGAGGGGACCTCTGGGTTCCCTCTTCCCTGCCCACTCTGGGTCATCCTTGCCTGGGGGTGGGTCTCTCTCCCCCACTGTGATCCTCCTCTGAAGGCAGGATCTTTTAACTGAGATCTTTTACACTGAGCCCAGCACAACGTCCTACACTAGGTCAGCTTTCAGCAACTACTCCATGAAAATCCATTCCTTGTAATACATTGTGAACCAAAATAATGCAAAATCAAAAGATGGCAAAAAAACTGGCTGGGAAAACATGAACTAAGAGACAAGTAGAGGAGTAACATTACCCCTTTAAAAGAAAAAAAAAAAAAAACTGGGCAGGGTGCGGTGGCTCCCCAGCACTTTGGGAGGCCAAGGTGGGAAGATCACTTGAGCTCAGGAGTCTGAGACCAGCCTGGGCAACATGGTGAAACCCCATCACTACAAAAAATACACAAATTAGCTGGGTGTGGTGGCGCGCCTGTAGTCCCAGGTACTCAGGAGGCTGAGGTGGGAAGACTGCATAAGCCCAGGAGGTAGAGGCTGCAGTGAGCTGAGATCGGGCCACTGCACTCCACTCTGGATGACAGCATGAGACTCTCTCAAAATTAAATTAAAAATAAATAAATAAACAAAAAATAAACTGACAAAAGCAAAGGATGACAAAACAAAATGACCCATTATTTACTTCTCTACACGAGTCCATGGGCCTGGGGTAGGGAGATGGAAATGACCCATTATACACAAAAGTTCTCAACATACATGATCCAAATACTATGGCCTCCAATACTATGCAGCCATCTCTGCACATGACAGCCGTAAACTTATAAAATGACAAGGGGGGCCGGGTGTGGTGGCTCACGCCTGTAATCCAAGCACTTTGGAGGCCAAGACGGGCGGATCACCTGAGGTCGGGAGTTCAAGACCAGCCTGACCAACATGGTAAAATCCTGTCTTTATTTAAAAAAAAAAGAAATATTTGTAAAATATTAAAAAAAAAGAAAAAAATGACAAGGGAAAGTTTGTTAAATCCACAATTGATATGAGAAAGCTTAACATATGTCTAAGAAAAGACTGCTTGAGAAAATAAAATTAGTAAGGACCTGAACCACACAATCTACACCCTTGGTCGAATGCCCCCGACAATGAAATAATCCATGTTTACATCCCTAGCACACATGGAGCGTTTGCAAAAACTTGTCTCGACATTCACTGTGGTCCTGCATGCTGGCCCTGGGTTGGGCGCTGGAACACACAGGTGACACTGAGCTCCCCAGGAATGGCTCATGGGAAAGGGGTCAGACATCCAAATAAACAGTCATAACCAACATGAACATATTAGACAGAAAATGATAATCACAACAGCGGTCAATACTCGAGTACTCTACAAATAATAACTTATTTGATTCTTATATCTCCTACCTGTAATTTCACGTTAAAGACTAGGAAACTGAGGCAGAGAATGGCTAAGTAATTGCCCTCATTTACAGTGTTGCGGCAGAACTCTCTGTGAGCATGTGTTTTGTTTTTCGTTGTTTTCTGAGACGGTCTCGTCGTCCCCCCAGGCTGGAGTGCAGTGATGCAATCTCACCTCACTGCAGCCTCAATCTCCTGGGCTCAAGTGATCTTCCCATCTGAGCCGCCTTTTTTTTTTTTTTTTTTTTTTTTAAGACGGGGTTTCACCATGTTGGTCAGGCTGGTCTTGAACTCCTGACCTCAGGTGATCCACCCACCTTGGCCTCCAAAGTGCTTGGATTACAGGCGTGAGCCACCACGCCCAGCCTTTTTTCTTTTTTTTTTAAGACAGAATCTTGTTCTGTCACTCAGGCTGTTGTGTGATCTTGGCTCACTGCAACCTCTGCCTCCCAGGTTCAATCGATTCGCTTGCCTCAGCCTCCCAAGATCTGGGACTACAGGCGCACGCTACCATGCCCAGCTAATTTTTGTATTTTTCTTAGAGATGGGGTTTTGCCATGTTGGCCAGGCTGATCCGCCCTCCTCAGCCTCCCAAAGTGTTGAGACTACAGGCATGAGCCACTGCACCCGGCCTAATTTTTGTATTTTTAGTAGAAACGGGTTTTCACCACGTTGGTAAGGCTGGTTTTGAATTCCTGACCTCAAGTGATCCACCGGCCTTAGCCTCCCAAAGTGCTAGGATTACAGGTGTGAGCCACCATTTCCAGCCTATCTCAGTCTTCTGAGGAGCTATGAAACCACAGGTGTATACCACCATGCCCAGCTATTTTTTACATTTTTTTGTACAGATGAGGTCTCGCTATGTTGCCTAGGCCTGTCTTGAACTCTTGGGCTCAAGCAATCTTCCACCTTGGCCTACCCAAGTGCTATAGGCATGAGCCACCACACCCAGTCAGAACTTAGAATCAAAGATCAGCTGACTCCAGAGCTCAAGGTCTAAACTACAATATAAACGTCATCCTGGATGGGCACGGTGGCTCACGCCTGTAACCTTAGCACTCTGGGAGGCCAAGATGGGTGGATCACCTGAGATCAGAAGTTTGACACCAGCCTGGCCAACATGGTGAAACCCACGTCTCTATTAAAAATACAAAAATTGGCCAGGTGTGGTAGCGGGCACCTGTAATCCCAGCTACTTAGGAGCTTGAAGCAGGAGAATCGCTTGAACCCAGGAGGTGGAGGCTGCAGTAAGCCGAGATCGCACCACTGCACTCCAGCCTAGGTGACAGAGCAAGACTCTTATCTCAACAACAACAACAACAAAGTGAAAGGGGGAAAAACAACAGAATAAACTAAACCAAGAAGGAAAAATAGGCCGGGTGCGGTGGCTCACGCCTTTGTCCCAGAACTTTGGGAGGCTGAGGCACAGATCGCTTGAGCCCATGAGTTCGAGACCAGCCCGGGCAACACGGCAAAACCCCGTCTCTGCTAAAAATGCAAAAGTTAGCCAGCATGCAACTGCAGTCCCAGCTACCCAGGAGGCTGAGGCAGGGAGAATTGCTTGAACCCAGGGGACAGAGGTTGCAGTGAGCCGAGATTGTACCACTGCACTCCAGCCTGAGCAACAAAGGGAGATCCTGGCTCAAAAACAACAAAAAAAGAAAGAAAGGAAAAATAATGATAAATAATAAAAAGTAGATATCTGACCCCACCCCGCTTCTCCATCCCCACCCCTAGTCAGATGACCCCATTCCCCATCACAGGGCCAGGGTCACACCCAGCATAGGGCTGGGCAGGAATGCACTTGCCCAGTCACGTGGGAATTGGTGGCAGGACACCAGGGTCTCATTCCTGGTCCTGTTCTTTGTTCCTTCTTTTTTTTTGAGACGGAGTCTTACTCTGTCGCCCAGGCTGGAGTGCAGTGGCACGATCTCAGCTCACTGAAACCTCCGTCTCCTGGGTTTAAGCAATTCTCCCTGCCTCAGCCTCCTGGGTAGCTGAGATTACAGGCACCCACCACCATGCCCGGCTAATTTTTGTATTTTTAGTATTTCACCATGTCGGCCAGGCTGGTCTTGAACTCCTGACCTCAGGTGATCCGCCTGCCTCCCATAGTGCTGGGATTACAGGCATGAGCCACTGCGCACGTGGCTCCAGTTCTTTCTATGCCCCACCCTGCTGCTCCTTTGTTCACAATCCTGACTCATCCATACCTTGCCCCTGGTTTTTTGGCCTTAAAGAGTCTGCTGGGTCCTCTCCCTTTTAAGTTTTCCTTTCTGACTAATAGCTCCCTGAAGGTGGGAATCATCCAAGCCCTGAGATCCTGGAAGCAGACAGGAACCAGGCGGGGCCTGCTGGATTCCAGCTTTCCCACTTCTGGCAGTATGACCTCAGGCAGGTTTTGCATCCCCATGTGCCTTAGTTTCTCCCACTGTAAAATGGCAATAATGACAGCATCCACCCATGGGCTGGCTGACCATTTGCTGAAACAAACGCAGTAGAGCACCTGGTACCAGTTTGGCACTAAGGAATAGCCCCATATGCTGGTTCTGGGATTAAAAAGAAAAAGTGGGCTGGGTGTGGTGACTCCCAACTATAATCCCAGCACCTTGGGAGGCTGAGGCAGGCAGATCACTTGAGGTCAGGAGTTTGAGACCAGCCTGGACCACAGGGTGAAATCTCGTCTCTACTAAAAATACAAAAAATTAGCTGAACACCTTGGGAGGCTGAGGCAGGCAGATCACTTGAGGTCAAGAGTTTGAGACCAGCCTGGACCACAGGGTGAAATCTCGTCTCTACCAAAAATACAAAAAATAAGCTGGGCGTAGTGATAGGCGCCTGTAATCCCAGCTACTCGGGAGGCTGAGGCAGGAGAATTGCTAGAACCTGCGAGGTGGAGGTTACAATGAGCTAAGACTGCGCTACTGCAGTCTAGCCTAGGCGACACAGGGAGACTCCATTTCAAATAAATAAATAATTAATTAAAAATAAAAGTGCAGGATACAGGTGGTGACTCATGCCTTAAACCCAGCACTTTCGGAGGGGCCAGGGCAGGAGGATTGCTTAAGCCCAGGAGAACAAGACCAGCCTGGGAAACAAACTGAGACCACGTCTCATCAATTTTTAACTGGCTGAGGATGGTGACATGAGCCTGTAGTTCCAGCTACTCAGGAGGCTGAGGCAGGAAGATTCACTGGGCCCAGGAGTTTGAGGCTGCAGTGAGCTGTGATCATGCCACTGCACTCTAGCCTAGGCAACAGAGGCAGGCCCTGTCTCTAAGTAAGTAAATGAATAAAACACTTGTGGACTGCTTAAGGGATGAACCCTCATTTTCCAGAGGAGGAAACTGACGTCCAACGGGATCAAGTGACTTACCCAAGGTCACACGGCTGGTGACAGATGAAGCCAGGATTCAAAGCCAGGCAGTCTGGCTCCAGAGCTTGTGTTCCATACATTTTTCATTTTGTTTTGTTTTGTTTTTGTTTTTTATTTGAGATGATCTCACTCTGACACCCAGGCTGGAGTGCAGTGGTGCTGTCACAGCTCAATATAGCTTTAACCTCCTTAGCCACCAAGCCTAACTAATCCTTTTTTTTTTGAGACAGAGTTTTGCTCTTGTTGTCCAGGCTGGAGTGCAATGGTGTGATCTTAGCTCACCGTAACCTCCGCCTCCCAGGTTCAAGTGATTTTCCTGCCTCAGCCTCCTGTGTAGCTAGGACTATAGGTGCGTACCACCACGCCTGGCTAATTTTTTGTATTTTTAGTAAAGACAGGGGTTCACTTCACCATGTTAGCCAGGATAGTCTCAATCTCCTGACCTCGTGATCTGCTTGCTTCAGTCTCCCAAAGAGCTGGGATTATAGGCATAAACCACCGTGCTTGGCCCCAACTAATTCTTCTTAAAAATTTATTTGAGGCTGGGGGCAATGGCTCATGCCTATAATCCCAGCACTATAGGAGGCTGAGGTGGGTGGATCATGAGGTCAGGAGTTCAAGACCAGCCTGACCAGCATGGTGAAACCCTGTCTCTACTAAAAATACAAAAATTAGCCATGCGTGGTGCTGTGTGCCTGTAATCCTAGCTACTTGGGAAGCTGAGGCAGGAGAATCACTTGAACCTGGGAGGCGGAGGTTGTGGTGAGCCGAGAGCACGCCATTGCACTTCCACCTGGGCAACATAGGGAGACTCTGTGTCAAAAAAAACAAACAAACAAACAAAAAAACTCCTTTCTTCTAGTCAATAAAATAATAAAAAAAAAATTATTTGAAAATGAAAAAAGAGATACACTTAAAACAAAAAAAATTTCATTTGAGGCCAGGCACAGTGGCTCACAATTGTAATCCTAGCACTTTGGGAGGCTGAGCAGAAGCAGGCATATCACTGGAGCCTAGGAGTTTGGGACCAGTCCCGGCAACATAGTGAAACACTGTCTCTACAAAAAATAAACAAAATTAGCTTGGTGGTGCAGGCCTGTATCCCAGCTACTCAGGAGCCTGAAGTGGGAGGATCACTTGAGTCTGGCAGGGTGAGGGTGCAGTGAGCTATGACTGTACCACTGCACTCCTGCCTGGGCCACAGAGTGAGACCCTGTCTCTTAAAAACAAAAACAAAACAAAACGAAAGATAAGGAAAAGGGAGGCTAATGAAGACTTTGAAAATCACTGACTGGGCCGGGCGTGGTGGCTCACGTCTGTAATCCCAGTACTTTGGGAGACCAAGGCGGGCAGATCTCAAGAGAATTTGGAAGGGTGAGGGTATGATTCTAAATCAAGGGGGCTAGGCGCAGTGGCACATGCCTGTAATCCCAGCACTTGGGGAGGCTGAGGAGGATGGATCACTTGAGCCCAGGAGTTTGAGACCAGCTGGGACCACATGGCAAGAACTCATCTCTATCTTATAGGGAAAAAAAAAAGGGCTGGGCGCAGTGGCTCAGGCCTGTAATCCTAGCACTTTGGGAGGCCAAGGCAGAAGGACTGCTTGAGCTTACGAGTTGGAGGCCAGCCTGGTCAACACAGTAATAGCCTAACTACTAAAATTTAACAAAAAAGAAACCTAAAACTAGCTGGTTGTGGTGGCACAGGCCCGTAATCCCACTACTTGGGGGGCTGGGGTGAGAGGATTGCTTGAACCTGGGAGGTTGAGGCTGCAGTGAGCCCTGATGGTACTACCACTGCACTCCAACCTGGGAGAAAGAGTGAGGCTCTGTCTCAATAAGTAAATAAATAATGAATCAAGAGGTCAAGAATGGCACCACCAGGCAGGTGCCATGAGCCAAACCTTTGAGAAAACGTGCGCTTTTAGGAGTAAGACAGCATTACCAGAGCAGTTAGAAATACACCATCAAACATGGTAAAAAATACAGTTTTTTTCTTCGTTTCCTAGTATATGTCACAGGTTTTGAAATAAAAATGGTAAAAATACCATTTTGTATGAGTAAGCTTCAGACAAGCACAGGCTGAAAACAAACTTGAGATTTTAAGAAAAGGCAAAATAACTTGGAAAGCAGGCAAATGCTCCAAGACAAATAAATGAAGGCAACGGAAAACAAAGAAGTGTCGGGTCACCCCAGGGTGGCCAGATGTGACACACAGGAACAAGGACAAGTGAGAGATTGGCAACTTTTCCCTAAACCAATAGGTTTCCAGATAATTCAATGAGAGCCGGAGACAGAATGTTAAAAAGAATCCCTGAAAGCAGTGACAAGCAGGCAAAGCTAGCATAAGGGGCTGAAAATGAATCGGGAATAGAAAAACTCAAACTTGAAAATGAGCATAAATACCCGCATACCTACCGCACCATTATAACAACAGCAAGTTCC
This sequence comes from Cacajao melanocephalus, assembly GCA_963573385.1. NCBI lineage: Eukaryota > Metazoa > Chordata > Mammalia > Primates > Pitheciidae > Cacajao > Cacajao melanocephalus. The sequence goes on along the minus strand of CAUYLG010054709.1, from coordinate 33,222 downwards.
CCAATGACAGGGTGGAGTCTGCACCCCGTACAGGCCGTGGCACATGGTAAGTGCTCTATTAACACTTGTGGGCCAGGAGCCGTGGCTCATGCCTGTAATCCCAGCACTTCGAGAGGCCGAAGTGGGAAGATCACTTGAGCCCAGGAATTCGAGACCGGCCTGGGCAATATGGCAAGACCCTGTCTATAAAAAACAAAAAATTTGTTTGTTTGAGATGGAGGGTTGCTCTGTCACCCAGGCTGGAGTGCAGTGGCACAATCTCGGCTCACTGCAACCTTGGCCTCCCAGGTTCAAGAGATTCTTGTGCCTCAGCCTCCCGAGTAGCTGGGACTACAAGCACATGCCACCATGCCCAGCTAATTTTTGTATTTTTAGTAGAGACGGGGTTTCGCCATGTTGGCCAGGCTAGTCTCAAGCTCCTGATCTCAAGTGATCTGTCCACCTCGGCCTCCCAAAGTGCTGGGATTACAGGCATGAGCTACCGTGCCCCGCCAACAACAAAAAAAGGTTTTTTAATTAGCCAGGCATGGTGGCGAGCATCTCCAGTCCCAGCTTCTCTGGAGGCTGAGGCAGGAGGATCACTTGAGGCCAGGAGGCTGAGGTTGCAGTAAGCTATGATTGCACCCCTGTACTCCATCCTGGGCAACAGAGACAGGCCCTATCTCTAAATAAATAAACAGGCTGGGCTCGGTGGCTCAACCGTGTAATTCTAGCACATTGGGAGGCTGAATCTGGCGGATCCCTTGAACTCAAGAGATCGAGACAAGCCTGGACAAGTATTTTTTGTCTCTACAAAACTTATAAAAATTAACCAGGTATGGTGGCATGCCCCTGTAGTCCCAGCTTTTTGGAGGCTGAGGTGGGAGGATGGCTTAAGCCCAGGAGGTAGAGGTCATACTGAGCCAAGATAGTGCCACTGCACTCCAGCCCTCGCAACAGAGTCAGACCCTGTCTCAAAAAATAAATGAACAAATAAATGAATAACTAAAACACTTGTGGGCCGGGTGTGATGGCTCACGCCTGTAATCCCAGCACTTTGGGCAGGTTGACAGCTTCAGTCTCGTTGTTCAGGACCAGCCTGAGCAACATGGCAAAACCCTGTCTCTACAGAATATTTTTTAAAAATTAGCCAGGAATGGTGACCCGTGCCTGCAGTCCCAGCTACTTGGAAGGCTGAGGTGGGAGGACGGCTTGAGACCGGGAGGTGGAGGCTGCAGTGAGCCAAGATCGTACCACTGCATTCCACCCTGGGCAACTAAAAAAATTAAATAAGAATAAATAAACAAACACTTAAAGAATGAACCCCCATTTTCCAGATTCAAAGCCAGGCACTCCGACTCCAGAGCTTGCGCTCAGTATGTTTTTCTTTTTGTTTTGTTGTTGCTTTTTTTTTTTTTTTTTTGAGATGCTGTCGCTCTCTCACCCAGGCTAGAGTGTAGTGGGGCAATCAGAGCTCGCTGCAGCTTCAACCTCCTGGTCCGTGATTCTCTCGCTTTCGCCTCCAGAGTTGTTGGGACTATAGGCTCATGCCACCAAGCCTAATTTTCTTTAAAAAATTATTTGAGGCTGGGTGCAGTGGCTCATGCCTGTAATTTCAATGCTTTGGAAGGCCAAGTCCGGCGGATCATTTGAGCCTAGGAGTTCAAGACCAGCCTGGGCAACATAGTGAGACACGGTCTCTACCAAAAAAATAGAAAAATTAGCTGTATGGGGTGGCATGCAACTGCAGTCTCAGCTTCTCAGGAGGCTGAGGTGAGAGGCTCGCCTGAGCCCAGGAAGTTGGAGCTGCAGTGAGCTGAGATCGCACCACTGCCCTCCACTCTGGGTGACAGAGCGAGACTCTGTCAAAAAAACAAAACAAAACAAAACAAAAAAACAAGGTCGGGCACAGTGGCTCACATCTATAATTCCAGTACTTTGGGAGGTTGAAGTGGGTGGATCACTTGAGGCCAGCACCTCCAGCCTGGCCAACAAAACGAAATCTCCTCTCTACTAAAAATACAAAAATTAGCAGGACATGGAGGTGCACACCTGTAAGCCCAGCTACTGGGGAGGCAGAGGCAGGAGAATCGCTGGAACCCAGGAGGCGGAGGTTGCAGTGAGCTGAGATCGTGCCACCACACTCCAGCCCAGGCGACAAAGTGAGAGTTGCTGTCTCAAAAAAAATTTTTTAATTTGTAGAGATGAATTTTCCCTGTGTTGCCCAGGCTGGTCTCAAACTCCTGAGTTCCAGTGATCCTGCCATCCTGGTTAATCCCAGCCTCCCGCCTTGGCCTCCTGAAGCTCTGGGATTGTAGGCATGAGCCACCTCGCCCAGCCTCAATACCTTTTCTTGAAAGAATAAAAATCATAGAAAAACCAGGCGCGGTGGCTCATGCCTGTAATCTCAGCACTTTGGGAGGCTGAAGCAGGTGGATCAGAAGGTCAGGAGTTTGAGACCATCCTGGTCAACATAGTGAAACCACGTCTCTACTAAAAATGCAAAAATTAGCCAGGTGTGGTGGCAGGCACGTGTAGTCTCAGCTACTAGGGAGGCTGAGGCAGGAGAATCACCTCAACCTGGGAGGCAGAAGTTGCAGTGAGCCGAGATTGAGCCACTGCACTGCAGCCTGGGTGACAGAGCAAGACTCTGTATCAAAAAAAAAAAAATTATAGGAAAAATATCTCACACTTATTGAGAGCATAATACACCCCAGGCATTTTATATATGCCACCTCATCAGTTACCACATCAACTCCTTATGAGAAGCTCAGAGTTTAAATGTAGTCCCATTTTTACATGAGACTACAGAGGCCAGCTGGGCCTCTTGGCTCATGCCTGTAACCCCAGCGCTTTGGGAGGCCAAGGTGGGTGGGTGGATCACTTGAGGTCAGGAGTTCAAGACCAGCCTAGGCAACATGGTGAAACGCTGACTCTACAAAAATTAGACAGGCGTGGTGGCAGACACCTGTAGTCCCAGATACTCAGGAGGCTAAGGTGGGAGGATCTCTTGATCCCAGGAGGTAGAGGCTGAAGTGAGCCAAGATCACCCCAGCCAGGGCAACAAGGTGAGAGCCTGGCTCAAAACAAAACAAAGAAAAAGAAAAAAAAAAAAGAGACCGGATGTGGTGGCTCACACCTGTAATCTTGGCACTTTGAGAGGTTGAGAGTTCAAGACCAGCCTGGTCAAGATGGTGAAACCCCAACTCTACTAAAAATACAAAAATTAGCTGGGTGTGGTAGCGCAAGCCTGTTATCCCAGTTACTCAGGAGGCTGAGGCAGGAGAATCGTTTGAACCTGGGAGGTGGAGGTTGCAGTGAGCTGAGATTTCGACATTGCACTCCAGCCTGGGAGACAGAGCGAGATTCTGTCTCAAAAAAACAAAAAGAAAAAGAAAATGGAGGCCCAGAGTAGGAATGTAGCTTGGCCAAGGACACACAGCAACAGAAGCAGGGATTTTACTCTGGGCCCATCTGAAGCCAATGTTTTCAACCATAAGCTTAGTATCACAGCCACTGAATCAAGCCCAGAAAGCTCACAAGAAATAAACCAAACTGTTTCAAGGTGAATTTACAAAGTTGTCAAACTGCCCAATGAGGCCCTAATGACCCAAACATTAGAGGAACAAAAGCAAACTAACAACAACAAAAACCTAGTTAGAAATATTTTCTATTCACTGAAACACCTGGAGTTAGGCCAGACTGGGTATTTGGCAGGGACAGGAATGGGAATGAGGACACATTGAGTTTCTTTTTTCTTTTTGAGACAGAGTCTCTGTCACCCAGGCTGGAGTGCAGTGGCGCAGTCTTGACTCACTGCAACCTCCACCTCCTGGGTTCAAGAGACTCTCATGCCTCCGCCTCCTGAGTAGCTGGGATTACAGGTGTGCACCACCATGCCTGGCTAAGTTTTGTAGTTTTAGTAGAGACGGGGGTTTGCCATGTTGGCCAGGCTGGTCTTGATCGAACTCCTGGCCTCAGGCCATCTGCCTGCCTCAGCCTCCCAAAGTGTTGGGATTATAGGCATGAGCCACCATGCCCCGCCCACAGATTGAGTTTGTAAGCATCCTCTCCAGGAATCTTAATTGGATTTAGGAGCCCAGGGGTGGAGGGCAGGGATATGATGACAGCATGAGAAAGAAAAGGGGCAGCCTGACATCTTCCCTCTCTGGTTCCTCTCCGCTGCCTTCTCTTTCCCACCGATATTCAAAAACAATAAACTCACATGTACTGAGCCCTTCCCTAAGTATTGGAATAAGGGCTCACTAAGTAAGTTCCACTTTACTGCATTATCTTCCTGAACTTTCTCACCTTTCTAGGGTTACTGATCCCATTTTACAGATGAGAAGAAGCCAAAAGACTTGCCCAGGGCCAGGCATGGTGGCACATGCCTGCAATCCCAATACTTTTGGAGGTTGAGGCAGGAGGACCCTTTGAGACCAGGCTGGGCAACATAGTGAGGCACGGATATCTATAAAAATAAAAACAAAAAAATCAGCCGCATGTAATGAAAAATTAGTTCCAGCTAGTTGGGAGGCTGAGGTGGAAGGATCGCCTGAGCCCAGGAGGTGAAGGCTGTAGTGAGCCATGATTGTGCCAATGCATTCCAGCAGGTCTGGGCAACAGAGCGAGACCCCGTCTTAAAAAAAAATAGAAATAGGGCCAGGCGCGGTGGCTCACCAGCACTTTGGGAGGCCGAGATGGGTGGATCACCTGAGGTCAGGAGTTCGAGACCAGTCTGACAAAACCCTGTCTCTACTAAAAATACAAAAACTAGCCAGATATAGTGGCGCACGCCTGTAATCCCAGCCTCTTGGGAGGCTGAGGTAGGAGAATCGCTTGAATCTGGGAGGCAGAGGCTGTGGTGAGCTGAGATACCCCTGCACTCCAGCCTGGGGGAGAAAGGGAGACTCTGTCTCAAAATAAATAAATAAAGTACATAAATAAATATAAAAGACTTTCTTAAGGTCATATAGCAAGTAAATGGCAGAATTAATATTCTAGACTGCTTTGTTCTCTGTTTCTACTCATTACATTGCATATTTCAGTATGGGGAGGGGACTAAATTACAGTGCTGAAAGCACAGATTCTGAGCCAGGCTGCCAAGATCCGAATCCTGAGTCTAGCAATTAGTGCTGGATAGCCTTGGGAAAGTTGCTTAATTTCTCTGTACCTCTTCGTCGTTTCTGTAAAACGAAGAAAATAACAGCACCTACTCCTCAGGAGTGTTATCAGAATTAAATGAGTTCATGTGTACAGCTAAGGACAGGGTCAGGCATTTTGTAAAACAATAAGCGTCAGCTGTAATCCACAGTGGGGAGCCCCTACATGCTTCTGAGCTGGGGTGTGTGCCCAGATCAGTGCCAGGTTTTGAGAAAATGCCTCTGGGACTGGACTGGAAAGGAGGGAATCCATTAGCACCTGTAACCCAGTCACATTCCAGGGACGGAGAGCTTCCCACCAACAGCTCTGAGACTGGAATGTAATTCACAGCCCAGCTCTCCCACTAATAGTAACGACTTTAATGACTCCCTTTAACCCTATTCTCAGAGGCATGCTTGCTGTTCCCATACTACAGATAAGGGCACTGAGGCTCAGAGATTTGCCCATGGCACAAAGGAGTGGCAGAATAGGGAAGGTGAATGCTGTACTTCTCATAGGGATACACCACTACACTCTTCTAAATTACACTGGGGAAGAGAAGGTGCAAAAGGCCGTCTCGATGGCCCTTTCTGGCCATATTATCCTATAGTTCTGTGCCTGTCCAGCTTACCAGGAGTCTCTGGCGGGACTAGGGAAATTATCACTACATCCAGGCCCCTCAGTTGAGGTTCCTCACCCCATCCTCAGTCCTGGAGCCTAACCCACACTCTATCCTACCATTGCTTTCTCCCTCCCACCTTTTCAACTTGCCTTCCTGCCCCCAATCCGATCGAGAGGCCCCAACTCAACGCGTCCACTGTTCGCCTGTCCCTTGGAGCTTCCACATCCCCTCACTCATCCTAACCCTAACCCTCATACCCTCGCCGCAGGTTAAGTCCCCTCGAAATTGACCCCTTCAGGGCCTCTACCTGGACGTCCAGTCCAGTCTCCAACTCGGGGCCCACTTCTCCAGCTCTGAGCCCCTTTACAACCAATTCCAAAGCTCCACTCCCACCCCACCTCCAAGACCCCTCCCCAAGCCACCATTCTTCGACTACTACCTCCGGCTCCCATTCCTCCCAATCCCCTCCCCCAGGTAATCTCCCCTCGCCCAGCCCCTTCTTTCGCCCCTGCCTCTTTCCCCTCGTCACCCGGTCCCGAACCCCCGTCTCGACTCTCCAGCGCCCCCGGCCCGTGCCTGGGCTCTCACCGTCGCCGCGCGCTGCATCTCCCTCGGCTACGCGGGTTTCCCCCACTCGCTCCTCTCCAGCCTCCCCTTCCGGGTTCTCGTCCTGAAGCCCGCTGGGAATTGAAGTCCGAGCAGCCACGGACTACAACTCCCAGAAGGCAGCACGGTCAAGCTTGGAGGTGGGGTGGGAAGCAAATTAGGCGGGCGGAGGGAAAAAAAATGACTCGAACTCCCGGGAGACAAAGCCGGGGAGCACTTGGCAGCGCAAGCGCAGGGCGCTTCTCCGCGGGGCGCGCTGGGAGATGGAGTCTAGCCAGGAGGGCTCCATTTTTGCCCGGGGCCCTTGGGAAGGGAATTGAGAATATTGCAACATGACCATGATGAGGGGTGGAGGGAGAGTTGGGGAAGAGCAAATTTATTGATTCATTTGAGCAGATCAACACAATAGTTAACAACACCTTGTACTTTTCCAAACTCCTTCCCATCCATCCCCTCCCTTCTTACCTCCTGATTTACATAGGAGAAAATTAAGCCTTAGGAGGAAGGAAAGTCTCATGCATTAGGAGTTAGTCCACATCACAGAATAGCAGCTCCACATCGCTCGAGCCCAGGAGTTCCAGGCAGTGAGCTAGGGTTGCACCACTGCCTCCATGCAGTTCAGCCTGGGCGACAGAGTGAGACCCTGCTGTCTCTTAAAATTAAAAAAAAAAAAAAAAAAAAGCAGCAGCAGCTCCACGAGGGCAGAGATCTTTGTGTACCTTGTTCAAGCACCTAGAACAGCGTGAATATGTGTTCAGTAAATATTTATTGCATCGGAACTATATGCCAGACACCCTGCAGACAATCCTAGTAAGAATTACCATCCCAAATTTATAAGTAAAAAAGAGATTAAGCCTCTTGTCGCTGGCAACACAGCCAAGAAAACGATTTGAACTGAAATGTATCAGATTCCAGGCCTTCTACTCTTGACTAGGTCGTTAGATCACCTCCCCTTAAGATGTATTTTCCAGACTGGGTGCAGTGGCTCATGCTTATAATCTCAGCCGGCAGAATGGCTTTAGTCCAGGAGTTCAAGACCAGACTGGGCGACAAAGTGAGACCCTCATCTTTACAAAAAAACAAAAACAAACAAACAAAAAAACTAGCCAGGCATTGTAGTGTATACCTGTAGTCCCAGCTACTGAGCAGGCTGAGGTGGGAGAATGGGTGAACCTCTGGAAGTGGAGGCTGCAATGAACTGTGATTGTGCGACTGGGTGACAGAGCTTGTTTCAAAAGAAAAAAAAAAAAACGAAGTATTGTTTTTGCTGCCCAGTCTGGAGTGCAGTGGCGGATCTCGGCTCAGGCAACCTTCACCTGCCAGCTTCAAGTGATTCTCCTGCCTCAGCCTTCCAAGTAGCTGGGATTATAGGCATGTGCCACGACGCCTGGCTAATTTTTTTGGTACATTTGGTAGAGACAGTTTCTCTATGTTGGTCAGGCTGGTCTGAAACTTCCGACCTCAGGTGATCTGCCCGCCTCGGCCTCCCAAAGTGCTGGGATTATAGGCCTGAGCCACTGCTCCCAGCCTCTTTTTCTTTTTGAGACAGAATCTCATTCTGTCGCCCAGGCTGGAGTGCAGGGGCACAATCCCAGCTCATTCAATCTCCACCTCCCAGATTCAAGCGATTCTTTTGCCTCAGCCTCCTGAGTAGACGGGACTACAGGCGTGCGGCACCACGCCCGGATAATTTTTGTATTTTTAGCAGAGACGGGGTTTCGACATTGTTGTCCAGGCTGCTCTTGAACTCCTGACCTCAGGTGATCCCCCTGCCTCAGTCTCCCAAGAAAGCCCAGTTCAAATGGCCCTCCTCTTTGAATCCTTTCCCAACGTATTGTTTTCTTCATTAACCGAGCTCCTGTCTCACTAGATTCTCATGGTCTCGGATGTTCTCAGGGTCTTCTCAATTGCACTGGGAAGACAGTGGCTAAGTTCCCACCATCCAGCCTGGTGCTTGACACACAGGAGGCCCTCATGAAACATGCAGTGAAGGGAAAAGATGGAAATGGGGTACCAAAGGGCCAGAAGGGACACAGGCGAGCTCTCTCTCTCTTCCTGAGAGTTGGCAGTTGGGGAAACCCAGCCTCTTCCTTGGGATGCAAGGGCCCTGGACCACTGGGGTCGTGCAGGGGCGTGGCGCCTAAAAAGGCGGGTGGCTGAGCAGGCGCTGATTGGTCTGCCTAGCGGCGCGCGCCAGCAAAGGCCTCATCTGAAGGCTGTAGACCGAGCTCACACTGTGCAAGACGACAGGGTCCTTCCCGAGGCGCGCGTGCGCACGGCCATTTGTATCCTGCCCTTTCAACCCCGTCGTCTCGTGCCCAGCACACCTTGTCTAGAACTGGTGGGGGCGTGGCCTGGCCTCAGGAACGCACTCTTGCTCTGCTCCTCACGCCTCGCGCAGGATCCTCGCACTGGGAGGATTCGCACCCAACCCCCCAAGTCCGGGTTGGGAACGTAGTGTCCGAGACCGGCTGGGACTCCCCCGCGCGCGCGGGCGCGCGCGGCCGGCTTCCCAGGACCCGCGTGAGACGCTGTCTGATCGGGCTTCCGAGAGTGGGGCCCGGAGAAACCAGAAGGGTCGGAAGCCTCACGCCATTTTGCATGCCCTGAGGCGGGTGCTGGTTGCCGAGGGGAATGGGGCATGGGGCAGGGGGGACCCCCGGAACTAGCTGGGCTTAGGGGAACCCGGGATCCCCACCGGAGTCTACCTCAGGGGGAGCTCAGGGGAACAGAACATGCTCTGGGTGTAGGGCCATGGTTGGAAGAGTTTGGGTTTGAAGCCGGGTATGGAGGCTGGAGTTTGGGCAACGGAAAACTGTTTGTGTTGGGGATCTGGGCTCTCGAGTTCCGATCTGGGATCTCGGATTTTGTGTCTAGGGGTGACTAGTTCTGGAATCTGAAGGGCTTGGGTTTTGTGATTGGGAACTTTCTCCTTGGAATCCAGAGATCCCAATTTGGAGATCTGGAAGTCTTAGTTCTGAGTTATGATATAGCATTTTGAGAGTCTGGAGGCTGATTTGGGGCAACTGAAGCCTCAGTATGGATTTAGGGCCTAAATCCCCAATGTAGGGTCTGGAGTTGCAGTTCGGGTCTTTGAGAAGGACGTTTTAGGGCCTGGAGTCCCCACATTGAGTATGGGAGCTCCAGTTTTAGGGTCTGGGGTCTCAGAGTAGGACTCACATTCGAGATCTCAGTTTTAGAGTTGGGGTCACAATTTGAGGAACAGTTTGGGGATTTAGAGGTCAATTTGGGGGAGTGAGGTTTACTTTGTAGGGGCCTGGATTTCTGATTTTAGGATATGGGTTCCTAGTGGTACGGCTTGTGGTCTGTAATCTTAGTATTAGGGTCATATTTGGAGGTCAGAAGTTGACAGTTTGGGGGGTTTGGGATATCTCAGTATTAGAATTTAGGGTTTGTAGGTTTGGGAGGGCTCCTTTTTTTGTTTGTTTTTGAGACAGGGTCTCACTTCGTCACCCAGGCTGGAGTGCAGTGGTGTGATTTTAGCTCACTGCAGCCTTGACCTTCTAGACTCAAACAGTCCTCCCACCTCAGCCTCCCAAGTAGCTGGGACTACAAGCATACGCCACTAAGCCTAGGTAATTTTTTTGTTTTTTTGGTAGAGGTGGAGTTTTGCCATATTGCCAGGCTGGTCTCAAACTCCTGAGATCAAGCGATCCTCCCACCTTGGCATCCCAAAGTGCTAGGATTACAGGGATGAGCCACTGTGCCTGGCTTTGGGAGGTCTCCAAAGTGAGGATTTAGGTCCTCATTTTGGGACTCTAAAGTTTTTTTTTTTTTTGAGACGGAGTCTCCCTCTGTGTTACCCAGGCTGGAGTGCAGTGGTGCGATCGTGGCTCACTGCAGCCTCTGCCTCTCGGGTTTAAGCGATTCCCCTGTCACAGCCTCCTGAGTAGCTGGGACTACAAGCATATGCCACCACACAGAGATAATTTTTGTATTTTCAGTAGAGACAGGGTTTCACCATGTTGGCCAGGCTGGTCTTGAACTCCTGACCTCAGGTGATCCACCTGCCTTGACCTCCCAAAGTGCTGGAATTACAGGCGTGGGCCACCACACCTGGCCGGGTTTAGTCTTAAAATCACAGTCTGTAGGTCTCAAGCCACACTTTTGAGGCCTGGTAATCTCTGTTCCAGAGTCTGGCATCTCACTATCAATGTCTAAGTTCTGAAGTCAAAGTTTAGGGGTTTGCTGGTTTTAGTTTTAGGTCTGGATCATGATTTAGGCCCAGATTTACAGTTCAGGATTCACAGATTTGAGTTTAGAACTTTAGGGTTTTTTTTTTTTTTTTTTTTTTGAGATATTCTCGCTCTGTTGCCCAGGCTGGAGTGCAGTGGCTTGTTCCTGGCTCACTGCAACTTCCTCCTCCCTGGTTCCAGTGATTCTCCTGCCTCAGCCTCCCAGGCCTCAGCCTCCTGAGTAGTTGGGATTACAGGCATGCACCACCATGCCTGGCTAATTTTTGTATTTTTAGTAGAGTCAGCGTTTCACCATGTTGGCCAGGCTGGTCTCAAACTCCTGACCTCAAGTGATTTGCCTGCCTCAGCCTCCCAAAATATTGGGTTTACAGGCATGAGCCACCACATCTGGCCAAGGTTTAGCAGTTTAATTTGAGTCTCTGGGCCCATAATGATTGGGGCTGGGGACTCTATTTTGGGATCTCTGGATGCTCAAAGGAGCATTGTAGGGAAAATGAAGGGTGCCCATCAGGCTTCCTGCCCATCCTTCCTGCAATCCCAGAGGTCACTAATCATTCTTCTTCCCTCTTTGCAGATGTTGGGTTCCAGCAGATACTTATGTTCCTCTGAACAGCCCAGAGGTAGTTCACTGGGTCCCAGTGAGAGGAGGTAAGGGCTTGCCCCATCTCCCTTATATCCCCGACCACTCTCATTGAATAATAATAACAAAAACATTTGCTGAGCATTTACCGTTTGCTAGACTGTTTGCTAAACCTTGTTTGTATGATAACTGTTAATCCATACAACAACCCCATGAAGAAGTGTGTGCTAAGATTCCCGCCATTTTCTAGATGAGAGTACTCCGAGATGATCGGCAAAGATCATTTCTCATTTATTAATTTATTTATTTTTGAGAGAGAGTTTCACTCCTGTTGTCCAGGCTGGAGCGCAATGGTGCGATCCAAGCTCACTGCAACCTCTGCCTCCTGAACTCAAGCAATTATTCTGCCTCAGCCTCCCGAGTACCTGGGACTGCTGGCGCACACCTCCACGCCTGGCTAGTTTTTGTACTTTTTGTAAAGATAGGGTTTTGCCATGTAGCCCGGACTAGTCTTGAAATCCTGGCTTCAAGCGATCTGCCTGCCTCAGCCTCCCAAAGTGCTGGGATTACAGGTGTGAGCCACCATTTCTTTTTTTCTATTTTATTTTTTTAATTTTTAGGGCAAAGATAGCTTCTAAGGTCCTTGTAGCCTGTGACATTCTGAGTTCGTTTGTTTTCAGAGCTAGAGTCTCACTCTGTTGCCCATGCTAGAGGGCAGCGGTGCCGTCATAGCTCACTGCAGCCTCGGACTCCTGGGTGTGAGCCTGGGCTTGATCCTCCTGCATCAGCCTTCTGAACAGCTGAGATTACAGGCACATGCCACCACACCTAGCCAGTTTCTCTGTTTGTTGTAGAGACAGGGTCTTGCCTTGTTGCTCAGACTGGTCCTGAACTTCTGGCCTCAAGTGATTCTCCTATCTTGGCCTCCCAAGGTGCTGGAATTATAAGCCATGACGCCCAGTTGACATTCTGAGTGTCTTTCCTTCTTACTTTTTTTTCTTTTGAGACTCAGTTTCACTCTTGTTGCCCAGGCTAGCGTGCAACGGCGTGATCTCGGCTCACTGCAACCTCCACCTCCCGGGTTCAAGCAGTTCTTCTGCCTCAGCCTCCCAAGTAGCTGGCCTTTAGCCTGGGAGATCAAAGCTGCCGGCATGTGCTGCCACACCTGGATAATTTTGTATTTTCAGTAGAGACAGGGCTTCATAATGTTGGTCAGGCTGGTCTTGAACTCCTGACCTCAGGTGATCTACCTGCCTTGGCCTCCCACGGTACTGGGATTACAGGCATGAGAGTCACTGAGCCTGGCCTCTTTCCCCTTTTTTTTTGAGACAAGTTCTTCCTCTGTCATTCAGGCTAGAATGCAGTAGTGCAATCCCGGCTCACTACAGCCTCGACCTCCTGGGCTCAAACAATCTTCTTGCCTCAGCCCCCCAGTAGCTGGGACCACAAGCGTGCACCACCATGCCTGGATACTTTTTGTATTTTCTGTAGAGATGAGTTTTTGCCATGTTACCAAGGCTGGTCTGAAACTCCTGGGCTCCAGTAATCCACCTAGCCTCCCAAAGTGCTGGAGTTACAGGTGTGAGCCACCACGCCTGGCTCTTTTTCTTTTCTTTCTTTCTTTTTTTTTTTTTTTTTTAAAGACGGGGTCTCATCATGTTGATCAGGCTGGTCTTGAACTCCCGATCTCAGGTGATCCACCCGCCTTGGCCTCCAAAGTGTTTGGATTACAGGCATGAGCCACCGCGCCCGGCCTCTTTTTCTTTTAGACAGGATCTTGCTCTGTTGCCCAGGCTGGAGTGCAGTGATACGATCACAGGTCACTGCAGCTTTGACCTCCCAGGCTGAAGCAATCCTCCCACGTCAGCCTCCCAAGTATGCAGGACCATAGGCACACACCACTATGCTCGACTAATTTAAAAAAAATTTTTTTTGGCTGGGTGTGATGGCTCATGCCTGTAATCCCAGCACTTTGGAAGGCCAAGGCAGATGGATCACCTGAGGTCTGGAGTTTGAAACCAGCCTGGCCAACATGATGAAACCTCATCTCTACTAAAAATACAAAAATTTGCAGGATGTGGTGGCAGATGCCTGTAATCCCAGCTACTGGAGAGGCTGAGGCAAGAGAATCACTTGAACACAGGAGGCGAAAGTTGCAGTGAGCCGAGATTGCGCCATTGCACTTCAGCCTGGGCGGCAAGAGGGAAACTCTGTCTCAAAAAAAAAAAATATTGTAGACAGGGTCTCACTATGTTGCCTATGCTGGTCTCAAACTCCTAGGCTCAAGTGATCTTCCTGCCTCAGCCTCCAAAATTGCTGGGATTACAGGTGTGAGCCACCATATCTTTATTTCCTTTCTTTTATTCACACATTCATTCATCCATCAAGCACCTACCAAGTCCAGTGTAAGGAATCTTATGGAGGCTATTTTCTTTTTTTTATTTTTTGAGATGGAGTCTCACTCTGTTGCCCAGGCTGGAGTGCAATGGCACAGTCTCAGCTCACTGCAACCTCCCAGGTTCAGGTGATTTTCCTGCCTCAGCCTCCCAAGTAGCTGGGACTACAGGTATATGCCAGCATGGCTGGCTAATTTTTTTTGTATATTTAGTAGAGTCGGGGTTTCACTGTGTTGGCGAGGATGGTCTCGATCTCCTGACCTCGTGATCCGCCTACCTCAGCTTTCCAAAGTGTTGGGATTACAGGCATGAGCCACTGCACCTGAACTTAGAGGGGATTTTCACAGCAGTTTGAGGGCTGGATCAGATTTCTCCCTCCTTCTAAAGTTAGGATAAAGAAAAAATAAGGCCAAAGTTCATGTTAACCCCTACCATTTCCCCCAATAACTTTCCATCCAACTATCTCTTTATTAGCTTCAAAATTAAGCATTTACAGGGTTATGTCCTGATAAACCCATCATAAATTGAAAATGTTTTATGTGAAAAATGCATGGCTGGTGGCTCATGGCTGTAATCTCAGCACTTGGGGAGGTCAAGGTGGGCTGATCATTTGATGTCAGGAGTTCAAGACCAGCCTGGCCAACAGGGCGAAACCCCATCTCTACAAAAGATATAAAGCCAGGCATGGTGGTGCATGCCTGTAATCCCAGCTACTTGGGAGGCTGAAGCAGGAGAATCCCTTGAACCCAGGAGGCAGAGGTTGCAATGAGCCAAGATCACACCACTGCACTGCAGCCTGGGCGAGAGAGCTAGACTCGGTCTAAAAAAAAGAAAGAGCACGGCTGATTGGGAGGTGTGGCCCCCTGGTGCCGCCCAACATGGTAAGAGAAGCGTGGTTTCTTCTGAATTTGTATGGCTTTCACACCATCGTAAAGTCAAAAAATTTTAAATCGGAACATGGTAAGAAAAGGACTGTGTGCCTTCTTCAGGTTCTCTACCTAGATACTACGCTTAGAAGGAGCAACATGAAGAAAATGAAGGCCTATCCCACTGCCCATCCTCCTGGAGTTTTAGAGTTTCCGACAATACATTCTTTCCTCCCCGTTTCTAGATGTGGGGGTCCTTGAATTGATAAAGACTCTAAGTTGCAATTAACAGAAACCCAACAAAAACTGGCTTAAGCGTAAAAAGGGATTTATTGGATTGTTTAAACAAAAAAACTCAGGGGTGTTAGCCTTGGCTGGTTCCAGGATGGAGGTTAAATGATGTTGCCAGGAATCTCTGTCTCTGGCCTCTGCTATTGTCTCTGTTGGGTTCTGTCTCAAACAAGTTCTCCCTTTGTTTTATTTATTTATTTTACTTACTGTTTGTTCATTTGTTTGTTTGAGATGGAGTCTCACTCTGTCACCCAGGCTGGAGTGCAGTGGCATGATCTCGGCTCACTGCAACCTCCGCCTCAAGTGATTCCCCTGCCTCGGCCTTCTGAGTAGCTGAGATTACAGGCATATGCCACCATGATTGGCTAATTTTCTTGTATTTTTAGTAAAGATGGGGTTTTACCATGTTGCTCAGGCTGGTCTCGAACTCCTGACCTCAAATGATCTGCCTGCCTCGACCTCCCAAAGTGGTGGGATTACAGGTGTGAGCCATCGTGCTGGGCCACAGGTTCTCCCTTTGGAAAGGCAAGGTGCTTCCCAGCAGCTCCAGGTCCGTATCTTTTCAACTCCATATACCCAGAAGAGAAAGCCTCTTTCTAAGATTGACTGGGTCTGACTGGCCAAGCCTAGCCCCAACTCTGAACCAATCACTATGACTATTCTTGGCAGGACCTTGGTTCTGTGCTTCCTACTGAAAGGGGAAGATAAGGTCAGCCTCTCTAAACCACATGGACTGAGAGTGGAGGAGAAAGGGTGGCTCAAAGAAAAATCGAGGCACTGTTAACAGAAAGGGGGAGATTGGATGTTGGTCAAGCAAAAATATACCTCATTCTCCAACACCTCCGACCCCTAAAATCATTCTGACAAATGACTGTGCACTCGCTTACTTAACTCACATTTCATGAACACTCCCTATGTACCAGGTACTATACTAAACCCCTGCCAGACAAGATCGGGATTTTCCTAGCCACCTCCATTTTGTAAATGAGGAAGAAACAGGCTCAGAGAACTGAAAGCAATTGCCCAAAGTCACACAGCAAGTGGTGGAGTTAGGATTTGAATTCCAGTCTTTTTGATTCAAAAACTGGAGCTTATCTGTCAACCTTTATACTACCTCTTGGGACTGTCCCCTACTTTGTCCCACTTTTGGGGAACTCATTTTAAATATTTTTAAAATTATTTTTGTTGGGGGAGCTTTTACTGTCTTTTTTTTTTTTTTTTTTTTTTTTAGATGGAGTCTCACTCTGTCACCCAGGCTGGAATGCAATGGTGTGGGTCTTGGCTTACTGCAACCTCTGCCTCCCAGGTTCAAGTGATTTTCCTATCTCAGCCTCCTGAGTAGCTGGGACTACAGGCAAATGCCACACACCTGGCTAATTTTTTTGTATTTTTCGTAGAGACGGGGTTTCACTATGTCGGCCAGGCTGGTCTTGAACTCCTGACCTCGTGATCTACCCGCCCTGGCCTCCCAAAGTGCTGGAATTATAGGCGTGAGCCACCGTACCTGGCTGGGGGAGCTCTTACTCTTACATCCCTGCACACTAGTAAAACAAATGAAGGGCTGGGCCTTGGTTTTTCCATATTTAATATGAGATGTTTAGACTGGCTTTTGGTTAGGGCTCCTTCTAGTTCCTGTAAAATGAAGTAACTAGGGGCTGGGTGAGTACCCACTAAGTGTTAGGCACTAGTCTGGGATTTAAGAGATATAACCAGGGCAGCATTATGGCTTCTGTGGGCCCTATACAATTGTGCCTTCTTGATCCCCTCCCTCCATAGAAAACTATTGAACAATTGTGGTTTATGACAGTATTGATATAAAGACAAGTATAGTACAGATGGGCTGATATTTTTTGTTGTTCTAATTTAATAGGAATTAGAACATTTTCATGAGCCCCTAAAAGTATCATGGGGTCCAGATACTGTGCTTTCTGCATTTTATGGATAAATCAACCTGGGATATAGCAGTAAATAAGACAAAAAATCTTGCCCTCCATGGTGGTGTGTGCCTATAATCCCAGCTACTGGGGACGCTGAGGTAGGAGAATCACTTGAGCCCAGGAGGTGGAGGTTGCAGTGAGCCGAGCCCACCATTGCATTCCAGCCTGGGCAACACAGCAAGACTCTGCCTCAAAAAAAAAAAAAATATTGCCCTCATGGAGTTCATATTTATAATTAACAAAAAAAAAAAATAAAAGAAATAAGATTTCACAGCCTGTACAATATAGAGAGACTGTGTCTCTACAGAAAATTTCATTTTAAAATTTATTTTATTTCATTTACTTAGTTTTTGAGACAAAATCTTTGCTCTTGTTGCCCAGGCTGGAGTGCAGTAGCGCGATCGCGGCTCATTGCAACCTCCGCCTCCTGGGTTCAAGCAATTCTCCTGCCTCAGCCTCTCAAGTAGCTGAGATTACAAGTGCCTGCCACCGTGCCCAGCTAATTTTTGTATTTTGGTAGAGACAGGGTTTTGCCATGATGGTCAGGCTGGTCTTGAACTCCTGACCTCAGATTACCCACCCGCTTTGACCTCCTAAAGTGCTGGGATTACAGGTGTGAGCCACTGCTCCTAGGGTTAAAATTTATTTTTAAAAGTTTTTTTGTAGAGGCAGGGTCTCTCTATGTTGCCCAGGCTGAACTCAAACTCCTGCTCTCAAGGGTTCATCCTGCCTCAGCCTCCAAAGTGCTGGGATTACAGATGTGAGCCACTGCACTCAGTCTTGTCACTACGAAAAAATTTTAACAATAGCCTGGCATGGTGTTGTGTGCCTAAAGTTCCAGTTACTCGGGAGACTGAGGCAGAAGGATTGCTGGAGCTCAGGATTTTTTTTATTTTTTATTTTTTTTATAAAATATAAGACGTGGTTTCACCATGTTGGTCAGGCTGGTCTTGAACTCAAGACCTCAGGTGATCCGCCCGCCTTGGCCTCCAAAGTGCTTGGATTACAGGCATGAGCCACTGCGCCCGGCCGGAGCTCAGGATTTTGAGGTTACAGGGAACTATGACTGTGCTGTTACACACCAGCCTGGGTGACAGAGCAACTCTCAGTCTCTTAAAAAACAAACAAGCCAGCAAAACAAAACAAAAAAAAAACAAGGCAAAAGAACATTCCAAGCAGAGGGAATAGTAAAGGCCCTAAGGCAGAAATAACTTGGCAGTTTAGAGAAACAGTAAGAAAACCCATGTGGCTGGAGCTGACCTGTTCCCTGAAAGCCCAGAGGGCACAGCTGGGATTAGTGGATGAAAATATAGAGACTGTGCGGAAAGAAATTGGCTAAAACCAGAACCATCCAGCAAAGAAAGAGGCAGCCCTGGGAGGTGGTACCTGGTTCCTGGAGGCCCCTGAGCGCAGAGCCCAGGTTATACCTATTCAAGACTGCTGCCCAGGGGATGCCAAGACACTCAGTTCCTCCCTCTCTGACCTCTGTGTTTGCCCAGAAGGTTCACCCAGTGCTTTATTAAACCCAGAGTAAACACCCAGGGACTGTAGTTTATATGAAACCCTCTGTGCCACCATGTCCAGCTAATTTTTATATTTTCAGTTTTGAGACGGGGTTTTGCCATGTTGGACAGGCTGGTCTCAAACTCCTGATCTCAGGTGATCCTCTCGCCTCAGCCTCCCAAAGTGCTGGGATTACAGGTGTGAGCCACCACGCCTGGCCTCCTTTTACAAGCTTCTAAAACACCAAGCAAGACTTTTTTCTTTATCATGGCCAACTTCATAGACATGTGACCTGTGTAGTCACATAGGGCCCTGTGCTCAGGACGGTCTGATGCTTGGTTTGATGCTCCACTCTCACCATCTTGAAATTGTCAATTTTTGAACAAGAGGCTGCCACATTATCATTTTCAATGCCCCCTGATCCCAGTACATTATGTAGCTTTTTCTGGTCTTACTTGCAATTTTGTTTGTATGACAATTTGATTAATTACTTTAGCCCCAAAGATACTGTCATCTCCAGAAGAAGGGGCTGTATTTGTACTTGGAGTTTTTTGTTTTGTTTTATTTTTCAAGACAAGGTCTCATTCTGTTGCCCAGACTAGAGTGTAATGGAGTGATCATGGCTCACTGCAACCTCGACCTCCCTGGCGCAAGTGATTCTCCTACCTCAGCCCTGCAAAGTAGCTCGGAATACAGGCATGCGCCACCGGCGCATTTTTTCGTATTTTTTCAAAAAACAAAAAAATTAGCCAGGCACCGATTCTCCTGTCTCAGCCTCCTGAGTAGCTGGGATTACAGGTGCCCACCACCAAGCCCGGGTAATTTTTTGTATTTGTAGTAGAGACAGCATTTCACCGTGTTGGCCAGGCTGGTCTCGAACTCCTGAGCTCACGCGATCCACCCACCTTGGCCTCCCAAAGTGCTAGGATTACAGGCATGAGCCACTGCTCCCGGCCAAGACAACTTATTTCGTGTCCTTATTTATTAACTCACTTAGCAAATACACAATGAGTCGTCACAATATTCTAGGCCCTGTTCTAGGTGCTGGGGGTACAGTGGTACCAACCACACAGACGACAGCCTGGTGCAGTGATCAGAGGTGTGAGGGCACCAGGGCGAGGGGGCCTTAGCAGTTGATGGGAGAGAGCCAAAGGAAGCAAGAGGCGAGACCAGAATGGTCAACTGGGCCAGGCCGCAAGTGATAAGCCACATTAGGACCTTTTTTTTTGAGATCGAGTCTCGCTCTGTCACCCAGGCTGGAGTGCCGTGGTGCAATCTCAGCTCACTCCAACCTCCACCTCCCGGGTTCAAGCCATTCTCCTGCCTCAGCCTCCCCAGTAGCTGGGATTACAGGTGCTTGCCACCACGCCTGGCTAATTTTTGTATTGATTGATTGATTGATTGATTGAGATGAAGTCTCGCTCTTGTTCCCCAGGCTGGAGTGCGATGTCAAATCACTGCAACCTCTGCCTCCCAGGTTCAAGCCATTCTCCTGCCTCAGCCTCCCGAGGAGCTGGCATTACAGGCAATTGCCACCATGCCCAGCTAATTTTTGCATTTTTAGTAGAGACAGGGTTTCACCATGTTGGCCAGGCTGGTCTCAAACTTCTGACCTCAGGTGATCTGCCCGCCTCATATTTTTAGTAGAGACGGGGTTCTACTAAAAATACACTGGCCTCTCAAAGTGCTGGGATTACAGGCGTGAGCCACCGTGCTTGGCCTTATTTGTTTTTTTGAGATGGAGTCCATGCTGTCTCCCAGGCTGGAGTCCAGTGACATGATCTTGGCTCACTTCAACCTCCAACTCCTGGGTTCAAGCGATTCTCCTGCCTTAGCTTCCCACGTAGCTGGGTGTGTGCCACCACACCCAGCTAATTTTTGTATTTTTGGTAGAGATGGGGTTTCACCATGTTGGCCAGGCTAGTCCCAAACTCCTGACCTTAGATGATTGCCCACTTCGGCTTCCCAAAGTGCTGGGATTACAGGCATGAGCCACTGCACCCACCCCACATTAGGAACTTAAACTTGATCCTAAACAATGGGATGGCATGGAAAGGTTTGAAGCAAGATAGTGATGTGGTCAGATTTGTGTTTCAGGAAGGTCACCCTGAGTCTAGCAGAAAGTAGGGATGGAAGAAGCCAAATGGTGGGGCTGGGTGAACTATTAGAATGTGAACACATGGATAGGGCAGGGCTCTGGAGTTGAAGAGAAGGTGATGGAGGAGGAGTGGGTAAGATCTGGTGACTGACTGGTCAAGGGCTAAGGGGAAGTAACAGGTACGGGTGATGCCTGGGATTCTGTCTTGAGTGTCCGGGCTGGGATGCAGGCAGCTCTAAAATGGGTAACACCGACAGGGGTTTGCAGGTCGACTGCGGAATTCAGTTTTGGATGTCCTAACCAAAACCAGCTCCTGTCCCCAAACAGGAAGCAGAGGAAAAACCACACTAGCACACTGCAAGAGTTGGCTTTGCTGCTGCCCATAGCCCTGAAGACCAAGAAGCTCACAAAGGTACGGGGAATAGAGGAGAGAGGGCAGATTTGGGAGGCAGGTCTTTAAATAGCAGCAAGTGGCCTGGGCGCAGTGGCTCACGCCTGTAATCCCAGGCTTTGGGAGACCGAGGCGAATGGATCACGAGATCAAGAGTTCAAGACCAGCCTGGCCAACATGGTGAAACCCGTCTGTACAAAAACACAAAAATTTAACTGGGCATGGTGGTGCATGCCTGTACTTCCAGCTACTCAAGAGGCTGAGGCAGGAGAACTGCTTGAATCTGGACCCGAGAGGTGGAGGTGGCTGTGAGCTGAGATTGCACCACTGCACTCCAGCATGGGCTACAGAGTGAGACTTTGTCTCAAAAAAAAAAAAAAAGCATGTCTAGTTTACCCTGACGTACCTGGCCCCAAGTCAGTAGTATTCTCTTTTAGCTTTGTGACTCCAGTATCAACTCAGGAGGTATTTGGTGGCTGCACAGATGACACCTGCGGGGCAGGAGGCATCCTTCGTGGTACTATGGGGAGACTACTTTCTTTGACAGTCCCTAGCTGAGTGACCTCTCAATTCTTTGTGCTTGGGATGAGAAACCAATTAGCTGCAGTCTACAGTCACACTCTTAAGTAGTTCACCGTCAGTGCAGAGAATGACCAATGATTATAAAACAGCGTAGCAAGTGCCTTGGTGGAGATAGGCCCAGGGTGTCACAAGAGTGGAGGAGGGGACCAGGTGCGGTGGCTCATGCCTGTAATCTCAGCATTTTGGGAGGCCGAGACAGGTGGATTACCTGAGGTCAAGAGTTAAAGACCAGCCTGACCAACATGGTGAAACCCCATCTCTACTAAAAATAGAAAATTATCCGGGCGTGGTGGCACATGCCTGTAATCCTAGCTACTTGGGAGGCTGAGGCAGGAGAATCTCTTGAACCCAGAAGGTGGAGGTTGCAGTGAGCGGAGATGGAGCCATTGCACTCCAGCCTGGGCAACAAGGGCAAAACTCCGTCTCAATTTTTTAAAAAAAGAATGCAGGAGGGAACAGGTCACCCAGCCTGGGTGAGAGGTGAAGGGAGGTGGCACTTCTGGAAGAAGGGACCACTGTGCAGAGGCACAGAGGAGAAGCCAGGTGAGGGAGTTCATGGCGAGAAGAGGAGGGCTTTGCAGATAGAGAATACAGGATGAGCCGAGGGCCGCGTGAGACGCCAGGGAGCATGTGCCAAAAACTGCACCAGGAGGCAGGCAGACCTTTGTTGAGACAGATCTCCAACCCTTTTTTGAGACAGTCTTGCTCTGTTGCCCAGGCTGGAGTGCTGTGGCATGACCTCAGCTCACTACAACCTCTGCCTCCCGGGTTCAACCAATCCTGCTGCTTCAGCCTCCTGAGTAGCTGGGACTACCGGCATGCACCACCACGCCTGGCTTATTTTTGTATTTTTATTAGAGACGGGGTTTTGCCATGTTAGCCAGGCTGGTCTCGAACTCTTAACTTCAAGTGATCCACCCGCTTTGGCCTCCCAAAGTGCTGGGATTGCAGGTGTGAGCCACCGCACCCAGCCAATCTCTGTAGCCTTAGCAAGCCCCTTAGCACTTTGAGCCTCCGTTTCTGTAGCTGTAGCCTGTCTCACTGGGCTGCCGTGAGGGCTAGACAGCAGAACAGGAGGGTCTCTGCTGACTGAGGAGTTGTTGGGGTGGATGGGGAATGGGGTCCTGGAGCCTCTGTGTCTCTGGTCCCCAGCAGCCTCATGTTGTCTCGAGCCCTGGCTGATGTGCTCAACACTGTCTTTTTTTTGTTTTTTTTTTTAAATGGAGACTTGCTCTGTATCTCAGGCTGGAGTGTAGTGGCATGATCTTGGCTCACTGCAACCTCTGCCTCCTGGGTCCTGGTTCAAGCGATCCTCCTGCCTCAGCCTTCCGAGTAGCTGGGATTACAAGCATGCACCACCACGCCCAGTTAATTTTTGTATTTTTGTAGAGACGGGGTTTCATCATGTTGGCCAGGCTGGTCTTGAACCCCTGACCTCGTAATCTTCCTGTCTCGGCCTCCCAAAGTGTTGGGATTACAAGCGTGAGCCACCATGCTTGGCCTAACCCTGTCTTTCTCTTGAGGCAGAAGGAGATTCTGGTGCATGTCCTGCAGTACATTCAGTACCTCCAAAGAAACATTGATGCAGTCAAGGCCTTGCTGAAATATCACGCCGCCAATGCGGAAGGTGGCCTTGCAGGTAAGTAGTTCAGCCAGTGTTTCCTGGTGCCTGCGATGTGCCAAATGTGGTTCCGGCCACCAGGGATACCGAGCAACCCTTGTGTCAAGGCCTGGTAGAGGGGACAAAGTCAGATGTGCAAGATGCTGTGGGAACTCAGAGGAGCAGGGCCTTGGAGCTGGGCCTTCAGGACAGTAGGAGACACAGGGAAGCCCTGACAGGAAGAAGAAACAGGCCGGGTGCGGTGGCTCACACCTGTAATCCCACCACTTTGGGAGGCTGAGGCGGGTGGATTGCTTGAGGTCAGGAGTTTGAGACCAGCCTGGGCAACATGGTGAAAACTCGTCTCTACTAAAAATACAAAGTTAGCTGGGCGTGGTGGCAGGTGCCTGTAATCCCAGCTACTCGGGAGGCTGAGGCAGGAGAATCGTTTGAACCTGGGAAGTGGAGGTTGCAGTGAGCCAACATCGCTCCACTGCACTCCAGCCTGGGTGACACAGTGAGACTCTGTTTCAAAAAACAATAAGAGAAGAAATAAAATAAAATAAACAAATCTGATCATGACTTTCCTCTGGCATAAAATCCCTCAGTAATTTTCATCTTCACCTCCCCGCATTGGCCATGTGCTGGAAATCCTTTGGGATCTCATCCCTGCCGTCCTAATCCCTGCCAAACCTCCCAGCCTCATCTCCTACCATTCTGCCAGCATATTTCATTTACTTATTTATTTGTGTGGGTTTTTTTTTTTTTTTGAGACAGAATATCTGTCATCCAGGCTGGAGTGCAGTGGCATGATCTCAGCTCACTGCAACCTCCACCTCCCGGGTTCAAGCAATTCTCTTGCCTTGGCCTCCCAAGTAGCTGGGATTACAGCCACCACCACACCCGGCTAAGTTTTGTATTTTTGGTAGAGACAAGGTTTCACTATCTTGGCCAGGCTTGTTTACTTATTTATTTATTTATTTTGAGACAAAGTCTCACTCTGTCGCCCAGGCTGGAGTGCAGTGGCATAATCTCTGTTCGCTGCAACCTCTGCCTCCCAGGCCTCTGCCGGTGTGGTTTACACTCCAGTAACAGCGATAGCACCCAGCACATCCAGCCTTGGGGGACTGGTATGTTCCAGATGCTGTGGTATGTTTCCTTCTTTTTTTTTTTCTTTGGAACACGGTCTCACTCTGTCACCCAGGCGGGAGTGCAGCGGCATGATCATGGCTCACTGCAACCTCCACCTCCCAGGACCCAAACTCCAGGGGTCAAGCAATTCTCCTGCCTCAAACTTCTAAGTAGCTAGGACTACAGGCATGTGCCACCCACGTCCGGCTAATATTTTTGTTTGTTTGTTTTTTGGAGAGACGGGGTCTTACTATGTTGCCCAAGCTGGTCTTGAACTCCTGGGCTCAAGCAATCCTCCTGCCTTGGCCTCCCAAAGTGCTGGGATTATAGGACTGGGTCACCAAGGCTGACTTATGTTTCTATGTGTTAACTCACATTTAATCATCAGGACAAACACAGAAGGGAAAAGCTAGTGTGGTCCTGTTTTGCAGATGATGGGACTGAAGCATGGAGAGGTTGAGGTCACAGAGATGAGCCTGAGTCAGGACCTGGCTCAGAGCCCTCACACATCATCTCCATGCCACGCAGACCTCCAATCACATCCAGCAACTTGCCTGTCCCCAGACACCCTACACATCTTCTCATGTCTACAAGCTCTTACTCGGATAGTTTCTTCTTTTTTTTCTGAGGCAGAGTCTCACTCTTTTGCCCAGGCTGGAGTACAGTGGCGTGATCTCGGCTCACTGCAACCTCCACCTCCCGGGTTCAAGCGATTCTCCTGCCTCAGCCTCCTGAGTAGCTAGGATTACAGGCGTCTGCCACTATACCCAGTTTATTTTTATATTTTTAGTAGAGATGGGGTTTTGTCCTATTGGCCAGGCTGGTCTCGAATTCCTGACCTCAGGTGATCCGCCCATCTCGGCCTCCCAAAGTGCTGGGATTACAGGTGTGAGCCGCTGCACCCGACCTGGATTTGCTTCTTTTAGAACGAGGTCCCTGACATGTAGTGTAGAGGACTGGTCATGAAGTGAGAGACCGCAGTCAGGAAGATGAGGAAAGACACTATTCAGAGTGATCCAGACAGGGGACAACCAGGCGCAAGCCAGCACTGTAGCTGAGAATGTGGGTAGAAGTGAGTCCATCTAGGAGATATTAACAATTAAGAACGGAGAGGCCAGAGGAAAAGGCCCCAGGGACTTTGGGGTGGGTGGGGGGCCTTCACTGCATTCAGGAAGGCAGGAGGAGGTGCTGGCATGGGCGGGGAAGGGGTGAAGCATCCTCGAGGTGCCTAGTCTGGGGAAGTATTGATTCCGTTCTTCTGCTTGACCAAGGCCCAAAACAGCCCTGAAGAAATGTACGTTCTCACCCTCCACTTTCAAAGTCCTGTGCGTCCTCCCATAAGTCCCCAGTTTCCACACTGTAAAGTCAGCCTGGGGGCCTGCCCTGATCTGGGACTGGGGAGCACTGTCTGGAAGGCAGGAACTGCAACTGGGTGCAGATGGGGTGGGGGATCTGACCTGTCTCCTCCATCCCTGCAGGGCTGGGGCAGAACCCAGCCTCAGGCCCAGCCAGGCGGAGGAGTCACTCTACCCCCTCCAGCTCCCCAAGCTCTCAGAAGTCCCGTCTCCAGGGGGCCTGCCAGAAGCCTCGGAAGAAGAAGCTGACCCAAGTGTCAGGTACAAGCTGTCAGTGGAGGTGGAACCAGAAGCCCGGGTCACCCAGGAGCAGGGCTCCTTCTCCAGGGATGTCCTTATCTGGGGGCCTTCTCAGCAACCTATGCCTGGGTTCAACTCCCAGCTCCTCCTTGTACCAGCACTAAGGCCTCACACCCAGAAAGTCGGGGTTCACTGGTCTGTGGCAGAACCTGGGCATCGGTATTTTTGTTTTTTTGAGACGGAGTCTTGCTCTGTCCACCAGGCTGGAGTGCAATGATGAAATCTTGGCTCACTGCAACCTCTGCCTCCCAGGTTGAAGCAATTCTCCTGCCTTAGCCTCCCAAGTAGCTGGGATTACAGGCATGTGCCACCACGCACTGCTAATTTTTGTATTTTTAGTAGAGATAGGGTTTCACCATATTGGCCAGACTGGTCTCGAACTCCTGATCTCAAGTGATCTGCCTGCCTCGGCCTCACAAAGCCCAGAGATTACAGGTGTGAGCCACTGTGCCTGACCAGTATTTTTTAAAACTTGCAAGAATATTCTGACGTGTAGACAGGGGTTGAACAAAGAGGCCTGTGATTGAGGATCTGGGCATACCCATTCCAGGCCAGGGATAGCTTTGACTCAGACAAGGAAGTTTCCCATCTGAGACTTAGTCTGGTGACAGACAGGTGACTCCCAGGTCCCTCTGACACCTGACTGTGCTTCCCCAGAAAACCAAGACCCCGAGAAGACTCGGACCCCAAAGCCTCGCCGCTCCCTGGCCCTGAACAAGCCTGAGAAGCTGGTAACCCCATCCCCAGACCAGAAAGGAAGAGGAACAGGGGAGACCACCACCCCTCCAAGGTGCTCCGACTTCTGCAGTCACCCCAGGCCTGCATCATCCTCGCCTCCAGGTGACACAAAAGGAGGACAGTCTCAGCTGACATTGCTGGATCTGGCCGAGGATCCCATCCACTGTGACATCTCAAGTTGGTCTTTTTCCTCACTATGAACTTAGTCTTTCATTGAGATGCCACTGTGTGGGTACCTACTGCGTCCCAGACACAGTACCAGTAGCGGGGGCTGCAGCAGTGTATAGGAAACACCGCCTCTCCCTTCTCAAGCCTGTGGCCTTGCTCTGGTGGTCTTCTTCCTTGAAAGCTGTGTTATGGTTGTAAGGGTGGGACGAGATCAGCATCATCCTCCTGTGTGGGCTTTCCATCACAGAACCGGGAGGAGGGCAGGGCCTCTGCATCAGGCCTCATTTGGCTCTCCCGTGCCCCAGTCACTGCACTGGTTTGGAAAAGGTATGGTGATGCATTGGGGCAGAGAGCTGGACGAGAGGGAGGGAGGTCAGAGCTGAAGGCTTTGAGGCCTCAGGTCATCTTGTTCCTCTATCTCTTCATTCAGCCCTTTCTTTTCTTTCCTTTTTTTTTTTTTTTTTAAGATGGGGTTTCACCATGATGGCCAGGCTGGTCTTGAACTCCTGACCTCAGGTGATCCACCCACCTCGGCCTCCCAAAGTGCTAGGATTACAGGCATGAGCCACTGCGCCCAGCTTTTTTTTTTTTTTTTTTTGAGACAGACTCTGGCTCTCTTGCCTGGGCTGGAGTGCAGTGGTACAATCTTGGCTCATTGCAACCTCTGCCTCCTGGATTCTGGATTCAAGCAATTCTCCTGCCTCAGCCTCCCAAGTAGCTGGGATAACAGGCATGCACCACCATGCCCGGCTAATATTTGTGTTTTTAGTAGAGACGGGGTTTCACCACGTTGGCCAGGCTGGTTTCAAACTCCTGACCTTGGGGGATCCACCCACTTTCGCCTCCCAAAGTGCTGGGATTACAGGTGTGAGTCACCTCAACCAGCTTCACTTAGCCCTTTCTCCCCAGCCCGAACACCTCCTCTGTGCTAGGCCCTGTGCCAGATGCTGGTGACACATCAGTGACCAAGTTCACAGCCCCATGAAGGAATCGCTTATGTCACCCAATACTGACAGCCCAGAGTGACCCAGACTTCCTGGGCTTACCCAAGAGGCTGGGGGCCCCAGAAGGGGCATCTGACCCAGCCTAGGGAGCAGGGAAGGCTTCTCAGATCTTCCTGCTAGCTGTGTGACCTTGGGCAAGTTACTTGAGATCTCAGTGCCTCAGTTTACTTACCTGTAAAATGGGTATAATAATGGTGCTCTTTGGCAAAGGTGAACAGAATGAAAAAGGCTCTCAGCAGCACTCGCCACTGTAAGCTCTGTATTCTTGTCAGCTAGCTTCATGGTCATTGTCAGGATTCCACTTACGGGTATTCTTCATTACAGCTTCTTTTTTTTGTTTGTTTTTCGTTTTTTGAGACAGGGTCTCTTTGTGTCACCTAGGCTGGAGTGCAATGGTGCCATCTCAGCTCACTGCAACCTCCGCCTCCTGAGTTCAAGTCATTCCCCTGCCTCAGCCTCCCAGGTAGCTGGGATTACAGGTGTGCGCCACCATGCCCAGCTAATTTTTGTATTTTTGGTAAAAATGGGGTTTCGCCATGTTGGCCAGGCTGGTCTTAAACTCCTGACCTCAGATGATCCGCCTACCTTGGCCTCCGAAAGTGCTGGGATTACAGGCGTGAGCCACCTTGCCTGGCCCCATTACAGCTTCTGATAGGGATGTGGGATTCCAAAGACCTAGGGGTGATCTGGGGCACCCTTCAGCCTCACAACGGCACCCTGCATCCTGAGGTTTGGGCTAGGATTGGGGAGTGGGTGTGTGACAGAAGTTGGCACTCCTTCCTCCCTTGTGTCTGGGCGTCTTGGAATTTGGCCCAGTCCCCAGGCGTGGTCACCCTGATCTGCCCTCTTAGGCTGCTGGTGCCAGGACAGTGTCCAGGACGATGCGCCTTTCCCTGCGCTCCTGGCCCAGGAAGATGTGGAGAGGATCCATTTTCTCAATAAGGCCCAGCCCCATCCCAGGTAAGGGAGTCCCCAAGGCACTGAGTGGGCAGTGCTGAGGGGTTTGATGTGGCGCAGGTGAGGGGTAGTGGGAAGAGAGGCCAATTCGTGTCCTCTGCGGGTGCCCCTTGAGCACCAATAGGAGCCCAGCTTTGTGCCCGCCACCGTGAGCTTGCAGGAAAGCCCGGCTTCCCATTTCCTGGACATGGTCACGGCTTTCTCACCCGTCTCCCTGCCTCCCGTCACCCCTCCATCCCATCCTCATGTGACCACATGGCTTTTCCAACACAGAGATCTTGACCATGGAGGTCGTGGCTTAAAGCCCTTCCTCAGTACCTGTAGCATGGAGTCCAATATCTTTTTTTTTTTTTTTGGAGACAGGGTCTCACTCTGTTGCCCAGGCCAGAGAGCAGTGATGTGATCATAGGTGACTGTAGCCTCAACCTTCAGGGCTCAAGCAATCCTCCCGCCTCAGCTTCCTGAGTAGCTGGGACCACAGGCGCACACCACCACGCCCAGCTAATTTTTTTATGTTTATTTTTTGTAGAAATGAGGTCTCCCCGCAGGGCGCGGTGGCTCACACCTGTAATCCCAGCACTTTGGGAGGCCGAAGCGGGCAGATCCCGAGGTCAGGAGATTGAGACGCTCCTGGCTAACACGGTGAAACCCCGTCTCTACTAAAAATACAAAAAATCAGCCAGGCGTGGTGGCGTGCACCTGTAGTCCCAGCTATTCAGGAGGCTGAGCCGGAGAATCAATCACTTGAACTCGGGAGGTGGAGGCTGCAGTGAGCTGAGATCATGCCACTGCACTCCAGCCTGGCCTACAGACTGAGACTCCGTCTCAAAAAAAAGAACGAAAAAGAAATGAAGTCTCCCTATTTGCCCAAGCTGGTCTTGACCTGCTGGGCTCAAACGGTCCTCCCACCTCAGCCTCCCAAAGTGCCGGGATTACAGGCATGGGCTGCTGCATCGGGCCCCAATATCTTACCCGGCATTTGAGACCTTCAGTGGCCCCCAACTCACATCGTCAGCCCTGCCCTTCACTCATGACTCTCACACTTCACACCACCACACGTTCGTCATTCCCTAGGAGCCCTGCGCCAGCCCCTCTGGGCTTCTCACATTCCAGTACCTCTCCCTGGATAGCCTGCTTCCCTGTGCCCCTGGAAAACCACCCCATCCCTCAGGCCGAGCCCACTGTGCTCCACTGGCTCATCCTTCCCCGACGCCTCAGTCACAGCACTGCCCCCTACGTACCGGCTGGGCTCTCTTCATGAAACTGTAAGCTTCCTGAGGACGCGAGCCTCAGCTGACTGAGCTTCACGCCCGTAGCACTCCCCAAGGGCCAGTGCAGAGCACCAAAGGGGCTCCATAGTAGTTTCCAGCCCAGGGCCACTGTGGGCTGGAAACACAGGCCCTGGGCTGTGTTTCTGACTTCAGTTTCTGACTCTGAAACTCGACCTCTCGTAGGCAGCCGTTGGTGTTCTATGATTCCAGCCAGGACGTGGACAAAAGGTCCCTAGATGTTGACCCCTGGCTTCCTGCCTGGACCCCAGAGGACAGCCCTCAAGGTGACTGCAACTCTCTCTCTCCTCCTTGTAGGCTGGTGTGGGCCTTCCCACACTTCAATCTGAGGATTTCTGTGGAAGAGGGGAGGTGGGAAAGGGAACAGAGATCCCCTAAGCACAGGGAAGGTGAACACATAGTGCATGCTGCCATGGCAGACATTGCTAATCAATCACCACTCTTTCCTTGAGCCCAGACACTGCCTCAGAATCTTTCTGGGTCTTTTTCATTTGTTTTTTTGAGATAGGGTCTCACTCTGTCGCCCAGCCTGGAGTGCAGTGGTGCGGTCTCAGTTCACTTCAACCTCTGTCTCCTGGCTTCAAGGAATTCTCCTGCCTCAGCCTCCTGAGTAGCTGGGATTACAGGTGCTCACCACCATGCCCAGCTAATTTTTATATTTTTGGTAGAAATGAGGTTTCACCATGTTGGCCAGGCTGGTCTCGAACTCCTGACCTTAGGTGACCCACATGCCTCAGCCTCCTAAAAGTGCTGGGATTACAGGCATGAGCCACTGCCCCAGCCTCTGTGTTTGTTTTTCCTTTTGACACAAGTTCTCCCCTGACGCTGGAGTGCAGTGGCACAATCACAGCTCACTGAGGCCTCCAATTCCTGGCCTCAAGGGATTGTCCTGCCTCAGCCTCTCACAAAGTGCTGGGATTATAGGCACATGCCACTGCTCCCGACCTCAGAATCTTTCTTTTTCTTGTTTTTCTTTCTTTCTTTCTTTCTGTTTTTTTTTAGCTCTGACACAGGTCAGACTTTTTTTTTTTGAGATGGAGTTTCACTCTTGTCGCCCAGGCTGGAATGCACTGGTGCTATCTCGGCTCACTGCAACCTCCACCTCGGTGTTCAAGCGATTCTGTGTCAGCCTCCAAGTAGCTGGGATTACAGGCATGCACCAGTATGCCCAGCAAATTTTTGTATTTTTAGTAGTGATGGGGTTTCACCATGTTGGCCAGGCTGGTCTCAAACTACTGATCTCAGGTGATCCGCCTACCTCAGCCTCCCAAAGCGCTGGGATTACAGGCTCGAGCCACCGCACCTGAGCTCAGAATCTTATCGCAGAGATGCAGGTAGTTATAATCAGCCTGTGGGATCTTGCACATTACGATACTGATTTTTTGTTTTGTGGCCATCCCTGACATAATGCCAAACATCATTTCTCTTCATTTCTTTTTTTTTTCCAATTTTGAGAAGAGTCTCACTCTGTCACCCAGGCTGGAGTGCAGTGGCACGATCTCAGCTCAGTGCAACCTCCGCCTCACGGGTTCAAGCGATCCTCCTGCCTCAGCCTCCTGAGAAGCTGGGATTACAGGCCTGTGCCACCATGCCCAGCCAATTTTTGTATTTTTTTCATAGACACAGGGTTTCACCGTGTTAGCCAGGCTGGTCTTCAACTCCTGACCTCAAATGATCCACCCACCTCGGCTTCCCAAAGTGCTGGGTTTACAGGCGTGAGCCACCACACCCGGTTGCCTCTTCATTTCTCCGACGAAGAATTCAAAATAAGAAACTGACATTAGCTTTCCCCAACATCAGGCACTTTGCCCCAGTGTCAGGCACTGTCTCCTCAATGCCAGCTGCTGTGCTAGGGCACCGGGTGATCTCTGGCCACAGCTCTGAGTCTGCTGTTTCCTTTCCAGGGAGCCCACTGTCCCTGGGGCCTCCTCAGATTGATGTCTGGAGCAAAACAGGCCACCCAAGTGAGGTCCTCAGGCTCAGCCCAAGCCTTTTCAGCTCCCCGGGGAAACTGCTGCCGGAGGAGCTCTTGGAAGATGGCACGGAGTACCTGACCCAAGGTGAGGCCCCAGGGCTGGCCCTGAGGCTTTGTTCCTTTGGGAAACATACGGTGCCCAGGCCTGCGCTAGGCCATCCTGGGTGCCCAGGGTGGATCCTGGCTCTGCCTCAAGGAGCCCACAGCCTAGTGGGGGAGCAACCGCAGGCTGCTGTGGTGAGTGGGTGGCTACAGAAACCCATCGCAGCGCTTGGGCTCACTCTGTAGGTGGGAGGTGACCCGCGGGAGTGGGCTGTAAGCGGAATTTGGACACAGGGTGGGAGATCCTGAAGGAGAAAGGCAGAGACGGGCAGTCCGGCTAGCAGGGGCAGTGTGGCCAAAGCTTGGTGCTGTGGGAGAAACATTTCGGCTTTGGCAGCCCCTCTGGTCTCCCTCCCTAGCGGCTCTCTTTGAAGAAGTGCACTTTGATCTGGAGTCATCACCTTCAGCCTACATGCAGGAGGCTCCACAGGAGAAGGTAGACATCCTCTGCCCCTCTGTCCAGAAACCCATCCATCCATCTTTCCACACACACCACTCACAGCTTCATTCACTCATCCACCCGCCACCCTTCCAGCCGCCATGCACCCGCCTGCCCACCCACTTATGCTTCTCCTCATCCTTCAAAAAACCCACCCACCCTCTGTGCACTCACCACTGGCCACCAGAGCCGGCTGTGTGCTTGGAGTGAACTGAACAAAAAGGATAAAAGCTTAAAGCTGCCAGACGCCCATACAAAAACTTCCACGTCATTTCGTTTATCTTTTTTTTTGAGACTGAGTTTCCCTCTTGTCACCCAGGCTCCAGTTCAGTGGCGCAATCTTGGCTCACTGCCACCTCCACCTCCCGGGTTCAAGAGATTCTCCTGCCTCAGCCTCCCAAGCAGCTGAGATTACAGGTGCCCACCACCATGCCCTGCCAATTTTTTGTATTTTTAGTGGAGATGGGGTTTTACCATGTTGGCCAGGCTGGTCTCGAACTCCTGACCTCAAGTGATCTGCCCACCTGAGCCTCCCAGAGTGCTGGGATTGCAGGCGTGAGTCACCGCGCGCGGCCTCCCACATCATTTCACAACCACTGTATGAAGCAGGGTCTCCTGTGGCCCCATTTTACAGACGAGAAAACTGAAATTAAAAGAATAGGCTGGGTGCAGAGGCTCACGCCTGTCATCCCAACACTTTGGGAGGCTGAGGTGGGTGAATCACCTGAGGTCATGAGTTTGAGACCAGCCTGGCCGACATGGAGAAACCCCATCTCTGCTAAAAATACAAAAATTGGCCAGGCGCGGTGGCTCATGCCTGTAATCCCAGCACTTTGGGAGGCCAGCGTGGGCAGATCACGAAGTCAGGAGTTCAAGACCAGCCTGACCAATATGGTGAAACTCCATCTGTACTAAAAATACAAGTTAGCTGGGAGTGGCGGCCCGAGCCTGTAG
>CAUYLG010054707.1:0-25178 GCA_963573385.1 Cacajao melanocephalus | reverse complement strand
TTTTAATACCCATTTTTAGACTGCATTCTAGCCTGGGCAGTAGAACAAGAATCCTGTTCTCTCTCCCTCTTTTTCTTCCTCTTTCTTTCTCTCATACATTCTTTTTCTTTCTTCCTTTCACTCTCACTTTCTTTCCTCTCTTTTTCTTTCTTTCAAAAAAAAAAAAAAAAAAATTATATATCTGATAGGAGTCTAACATCCAGGATATATAAAGAACTCTTACAACTCAACAACAAAATGGCAAGCAACCCAATTAAAAAATGAGCAAAGACTTAGAAGGCATTTCTTTGAAGACACGCAAATAGCCAGCAAGCACATAAAAACGTGTTCAACATCATCATGCATCAGAGAAAGGCAAATCAAATCCAAATGAGAAGCTACTTCACACACATTAGTTGAGATGGCTAGAATCAAAAAAGCAGATGAAAAAAAAGTGTTGTTGATACGGATACAAAGTAAAATGGGAGTTGACAGGAGCTGGGAAGTGGAATAAAGACGGACTTGGCATTTAATTGGTATAGAGTTTCAGTTTTGCAAGATGAAAAGATTTTGGAGATTGGTTGCACAACAATAATTGTACTTACCATGGCTGAACTGTACACTTAAACTGGTTAAAATGGTAAAGTTTACGTTATATATATTTTACCACAATTTTTAAATTTTTAAATAGTACACACCACTTTAAAAACTGGAGCTCTCATATATAGCTGATGGAAATGTAAAATGGTGCATGCCTGCTTGGGAAATAGTCTGACAATTCTTCAAAAGGTTCAACACTGAGTTACCATTTGACTCAGCAATGCCACACCTAGGTATATACCCAAGAGAAATGAAAATAGATGTCCACACAAACACTTGTACACGAATGTTCACAGCAGTATTATTCCTAACAGCTAAAAAATACAAACAACCCAAAAGTCCATCAACTAATGAATAAATAAATATAATGTGGTACATACATATAATGGAGTATCATTCAGCAATGAAAAGAAAGGAAATACTGATTCATGCTACCACAGGGGTCAACCTTGAAACATTAAGCTGTGAAAGAAGTCAGACCTAAAAGGCCACATATTGCATGAATCCATTTATATGAAATGTCTAGAATAGCCAAATGCAGAGGGACAAACTGATTAGTGGTTGACGAGGGCTGGGGACTTGAGGGAAAATGAGGACTGCTAACAGATAGGGGTTTCCTTTCAGGGGCAGGGGGATAAAAATGTCTTCAAATTGACTATGGTAATTGATGACTGCATTATATACTTGAATGCAACTGAATTATATACTTTAAATGGATGAGTTACATTATCAGTTAGATCTCAATGAAGCTGTTAAAAAAGAAACAAAGAGGCCAGTTACTTTGTTGTGGTTATCAGTTCTTAACCTAGACACAAGGTGGTAACAGGCAGAAATGGCACAGTACAAAATGCTGGGTATAATCCCAGCTCAGCAATTAGATAGACAGGGTCTGCTTGGGTCACTACTTAAGTTTTTTGATCCACTATTTGTTCTTAAATAAATAATAATAGCACTGCATGGCACAGAGTAAAGCTTCCTAGCACTGCATGGCACAGAGTAAAGCTTATTTATTAGGATACTTATTATTACTACAGTAAATAACTACACTTGATCATCGTGAAAAGGCCAAAAAGCAATCAGTACTACTAACAACTGTATACACATGATGTCATAAAATAATGGTCGAAAAAGCTCTTGCACAAAGACGAGTAATGCATGTTCCTTGGATCAAAATGATGTCTATTCATTCATTGCAGCCATATTGTAATGTAGTTCAATAAATTTCTGCTAATTCAATAAATACTTTTCAAGACAATGCTCAGAGGTGGCAAGCACTGGCTTCTGGAGTGAATGGTAGGACCTGTTATTATTTGAATGTTTGTGTCCTCTCAAAATTTTTGATCTGGTATAGATATTCCCAGTTTAAAAAAAAAAAAAGTCAAATTACGTATGGTGTTTCACATCTATAATCCCAGCACTTTGGGAGGCCAAGGTGGGGGCATCATTGGAACCCAGGAGTTCAAGACCAGCCTGGGCAAGATGATGAGATCCCATCTCTACAAAAAAATGAAATTTGCCATAGTGATGTGCACCCGTAGTCCCAGCTACATGGGACGCTGAGACAGGAGGATCCTTTGGGCCCAGGAATTTGACGCTGCAGTGAGCCATGATTGCACCACCACACTCCAGCCTGGGTGACAAAGTGAGGACAAATTTCAAAAAAAAAAAAAAATGGTATGTCGAAATCCTATACCCCAAAGTGATTCTATTGAAAGATAGGGCCTTTGGAGGGTGATTAGGTCATGGGGGCAGAGCCCTCCTGAATCGCATCAGAGCCCTTATTAAAAAGGCCCAAGAGCCAGGCTCATGCCTGTAATACCAACACTTTGGGAGGTCAAGGTAGGAGGATCACTTAAGTTCAAGATCAGCCTGGGCAACATAGGAGACCCTGTCTCTACACAAAATTTTTCAAATTAGCCAGGCATGGTGGCACAGACCTCTAGTCTCAGCTACTCACGAGGCTGAGGCAGGAGCCCAGGAGTTTGAGGCTGCAGTAAACTATAATTGCAGAGTGAGACTGTGTCTAAAAAAAAAAACTAAAAAGGCCCAAGAGAGACTCCTTTGCCCCCTCCATCATATGAGGACACAGTAAGAAGGCGCCATCTATAAACCAAGAGGCAGGCACTCATTCCCACGGTGAATTTGCTGGCACCTCTCTCTTGGGCTTCCTTGCTTCCAAAGTTGTAAGAAATAAACTTATAAATTTCTGGCCAGGCACGGCCAGACACACTGACATTATGCCGAAATTATTATGAAAGTATCTGATCCCTTTTTTCCACATATCTGTTAAAAACTTAATGTAATTGTTAAAAGTAACACTGAGTCACAGAAGTAAAGAAGTGTTCGTGTCTACTATTCTTTGATTAATTAAGAAATAAGAAACTGAATTGATAATAGAATGTTCAACTCGTTGTTGTACTAGAGAGAAAGGAGGCTCATCAACAAACACGTATACTACAAGCTGGGGGCAGTGGCTCACACATATAATCCCAGCACTTTGGGAGGCCAAGATGGGTGGATCACCTGAGGTCAGGAGATTGAGACCAGCATGAACAACATGACAAAACCCTGTTTCCACTAAAAATACAAAAATAAGCTGGGCATGGTGGGGCAAGTCTGTGGTCCCAGCTACTTGGGAACCTGAGGCATAAGAATCTCGTGAACCAGGGAGGTGGAGGTTACAGTTAGCCAAGATCACAACATTATACTCTAGCCTGGGTGACACAGCGAACCACCATCTCAAAAAAACAACAAAAAAAATTATATACCACAGCATGAGCTTGTTATCCATTAATAATTAGTAGCTAATAAATCATTTCATTATTCATTTAGAGATGTGAACTTCTTTAGAGAATTACCAAGCTCCATTTTCACAGAAAACACAGTAAATTCAATGAAACAGGTCCAAGGTGACAGGGAGAACACTGACTAAGGGTCATTTCTAGGCCTCCCGCCAGGACCCAGTGTGCTTAATCTGTCCTTGGACTTGTCTGGCCCCATTAATCAAAGGACCTAGTTTTCTGGGAAAATAACATGTTTTTGTGATCTGAAAAGCAGAAATTAAAAGGAAACTGTGACATCATGGGGGAAAGAGAGCAAATACTACGATTTCTTTAGCTGTATTTTCCAACTTTTCTGTATAGATTACGTGAAAAGGAATTCTTTGGTTGTAATTTCCAACTTTTCCGTATAGATTACATAAAAAGTAATAGACCAAGATGATCTTTGCTGCCCTTCCAAAGTTGTACCTGGTAAATAAAATGGGTTAAACTAATGGTGTGTTAACAAAACATCAACAGCTTCAGTACTGACAGCAGGACTGTTTGTGTTTCGGTTCAACATGACTCAGGCAGACAGTCCTTATAAAATGGTGTTATGGAAAAGACAGACAGAAGTAACTTTTTGCAGTGTACATGGAGGCTTGTTTTTCTCAAGAAATAAAACAAAAATGGATATAAAGGCAAATTTACACTTGGACTCTACCTTTATAACAATCACACTTAAGAAAGAAGCATACACCATGCGCTGAGCTAGCTCAGATCCCCTGCGCATGCTCCAGCACCAGGCACACAGGAGGCACGCAGATGAGGCCATGTTTTGAGTTGAAGGGGACTCTGTTAGCATGTTGTAAACCATGTAGTCGTTTTTCTGCAAAGTACTTTAAGTATTGCTTTTCAAATTTAACTGCATTATTTGCAACTAAAATAATCTTCAAAGTGGAATGTACTCATATTTTCTAGTAATCACTCTGCATAGAAGCCAATGGGATTTCTAAAGTTTCTCTTCTGTAGAAGAAGAAAAATGACACCTAGATCCGTGTCTCTCTAGTTTATTTTTATATCCTTAGGGACTAGCATTACGTCTGGAACAGAGGAAGTAGTCAACAAATTGTTTAGAAGAGATGAATAACCTAGCTTTTATAGTAATCATCCATATCCCTGTTCTTAGTCTAATTACACTAGTGATTAAATAAATACTTGGTAAACATTAAGGTAGTTAACTCATAAACATTACTCAACAAGAAGCGATCTAGATAGACAACTTTGAAATACATCCTTTTCTTCCAGTCCTAATTGCCAAGTTTAGCTGTCGGGCTTCTATTTTGCAATCAAGCTGGGTTTTCTTCAAAGTTTCTAATTCTAAAACAATGGTGTGATGAAATGACTCCCTTCTGGTACCTAAATTATCAATAGAGAATATTACCTCTTCTCTCTCCTTGTCAAAGTTGCCCTAAATTGGCAATGTAAACCTTTAGCTTCAAGTTATTTGCTATATACAATCTTCACTTTCCTTTTTTTGTCAAAACAAAAACAAATAAAAACAAACAAGCATCATTACTGACTCTGTAACACTCCACTGCAGGATTAATACCTTCAACCAAAAGGATTAGAGAGCTATAGAACTCTGCCTTAGGACATCAAAATACATGTTCTTTTCAAGTGCCCAGGGAAAAAATATCAATATGGACCAATGTTCTGGGCCATACAAACCTCAACAAATTTAAAAGAACTGAAATTATATAGAATGTGTTCTCTAATAGTAATGGAATTAAACTAAAAATCAGGAACAGAAAGTTAACATAAAAATCTCCAAACACTTGGATATGAAGCAACACATTTCTAAATAGTTCACAACTCAAGGAGGAATTCTAAAGGGAAATTTTTAGGCTGCGTGCAGGTGGCTCACCTCTGTAATCCCAGCGCTTTGGGAGGTCAAGACAAGTAGATCACCTGAGGTCAGGAATTCCAGACCAGCCTGGTCAACAAGATGAAACCCTGTCTCTACTAAAAAAATACAAACGTTAGCTGGATACGGTGGCTCACGCCTGTAGTCCTAGCTACTCAAGAGGCTGAAGCAGGAGAACAGCTTGAACCTGGGAGACAGAGGTTGCAGTGAGCCAAGATGGCACCACTGCACTCCAGCCTGGGCGACAGAGCAAGACTCTGTCTCAAAATAATAATAATAAATGAATTAAATAAAGGAAAAATTTTAATAATACATTTAACATAATGAAAATGAAAATGCAACACATCAAAATGTGTGGAACCTAGCGAAAGCAGTGCTGTGTGGGAAACTGATAGCACCAAACGCACATATAACAAAAGAGGAACCATCTCAAATCAATCAAATCTCCCACCTCAAAAATCTAGGGAAAAAAGCAAAATAAGCCTAAAGCAAGCAGAAGAAAAAAAAGAATTAAGAGCAGATATACAAGAAGTTGAAAATAGGTATCAATAGAAAAAATCAATTAAACAAAGAGCTGTTCTTTGAGCAGATTGATAATATGAGCATCTCTACACACATCAACTTGAAAACTTTGACAAAATGGACCGCTTCCTTTAAAAATACAAACTACCACAACTCACACACTGTGAAAAGATAATTTCTACAGCCCTTAATCATTAAGGAAAAAGTGAATCTGTAATTTCAAAACTCTCAAAAGAGAAAACTCCATACCCAGAAGAATTCTAGCAAATGCTTAAGAAGAATTAACACCAATTCTACACTACTTCTTCTGGGAAACAGAAGGGGAAGCAGCACTTTCTGACTCATTTTATGAAGCTAGTATTTCCCTGCCACCAAAACCTGATGAAAACAGTACAAAAAAAAAAAAAAAAAAAACAAAAAACTACAGACCAATATCACTCACGAATATGATACAAAAATACTTAACAGAACAGAATTCAGCAATAAATATAAAGTAATTATTCACATGAACAAATGGGGTTCATTCCATTTGGGTTTATTCCAGGGATCCAAGACTGGTTCATACTGAAAATTAATCAATGTAATCCACCATATTAACAGGCTGAAGAACAAAAACCATATATTCACATCAACTGACACAGATTTGATGAAATTGAAGACTCATCCTTCAGTTTAAAAACTTTCAGAAAGACAGGAATAGAAGGGAGCATCCCTAATTGGTAATAAGCATCTATAGAAAACCCTAAAGCAAACATTATACTTAATGGTGAAGGACAGGATGCTTAGTCAGTTGCAATAGGCAAAAAAAAAAAAAAGAAAGAAAAAGAAAGAAAGAAAACACATATGGATAGGAAAGGAAAAAATAAAACCATTCAATTTGTAGATAACATGATTGCCCACATAGAAAATCTCAAGAAATCTACCAAAAAAACGTAAAAAAACTAAGAACTAATGAGTGAGCACGACAAGGTTTCAGGCACCAGCAAGCACACGCAGCCACCCCCTTGTTGGGCAATTTGTAATTATCAGCCCTCTATGCTGTTTCATTCACCCATCCTTGTGGCACTCCCACTGTCAGCTGCAGGCCACTGTGGGTAGGAGAGAAGTAGGACATGGCTACTGTCATCATTCACCATGAAACCCTCTGTGAGACACATGTGATGGCATCAGCATTCCCAGCACCAATTCTCACTACAGCCTCCCCACGGAAGCGGCAGGTGCTGTCAGATGTGCCCTGCATGTTCTGAGATGAGGGTCGGTACTTCACCATCTTCCTTTGTCTCTTGCAAAATGACAGCACTGAATACATGAGGCAGTGATGGGCACTGCTTTCCAAGTGCTTCATGCTCAGACGGCATGACAGCTATTTCCTGGGGATCTAAAACTACCCAGCTCTAGTGAGCAGTCAGTGGCTGTTGAACACCTCACTCATTTGAAGCTGCGGGGTCCTCCCCAGTAGGGAAATATCTTTAAAACTAAAATTCCATGCAAATTCTCTTCCTTCTGCAGGATTCAGAAAGAATGAGCATGGAGGGGGCCAGGTGAAGCAGCTCATGCCTGTAATCCCAGCACTTTGGGAGGCCGAGACAGGTGGATCGCCTGAGGTCAGGAGTTCGAGACTAGCCTGACCAACATACTGAAGCCCTGTCTCTATTAAAAATACAGAAAATTAGCTGGGTGTGGTGGCGGGCCCCTGTAATCCCAGCTACTTGGGAGGCTGAGGCAGAAGAATCGCTTGAACCCGGGAGGCAGAGGTTGTGGTGAGCAGGGATCGCACCATTGCATTCCAGCCTCAGCAACAAGAGCAAGACTCTGTCTCAAAAAAAAAAAAGACTGAGCATGTAGGAATGCGTTCCACGTTCATTCTTTCTGAATCCCGCAGTGATGAGTTTAGAGAGGGAAGAAAATAACCATGCAAGTGTAACTGGCCACTGGACATTCCAGTTCTTTGAAAAACAATCTCATCAAAGAACACTGTTCTGTTCCCAAGAAGCAATCATACAAACCTATACTTCTGAGAGGAGCTGTTGTTTATAAATTGTCTCTCAATGACTAAAAAGTGCTTCTGGGTCTTTCAGTGGACCTGAAAGTACACCCAGAGAATGTGGCTGTCCCAGTTCCGGGGAACAAGGGCCCAGGAACCCTCTCGCTGAACCAGCCTCCTTGCACAATGATCTTTTTACCCCAGACTGATCTGTATAGAGATGCACTATCTTAATCTCAGAAGAAAGGTGTTCAATTGACACAAAGTGTTCTTCAAAAGCCCCAACCTGAGGACAACAGGGACGCACCGTGCAGACGGGAAGGCGCTTCCACAGAAGAGACTTTCCAGGAAAGACCAGAAAGTAACACTGTCCTCCTGCTGACGAAAGACAATTCCTTCTTCCTTTAGAGATTTGTCATCTCAGAATGAGAAACTGAAGGAGATGAGTAGTGTTCACCCACAAAAATTTTAAAAAGGACACTAGATTCCTATGGCAGGACATCAATGAAAATGTAATCATCCACTTGGACGATTCCAGCTCAGCAGTTGAGCACGCACTGAAACCGAATAAACGACTATGCTTTATAATAACTGCTGTGTGGGGTCTGATTTAATCACAGCAGGCTTAAAAGTAGCCCTCAGGAAGTCAATGTGATCAAGTTCCTTCGGAGATGCTAATGGAATTTGAAGGAACTCTGCTACGAAATCAGGCATACTGAGGCAGTGGCTGGAGCATGATTTGACCTATCTCCCTGCACACGTTTGAGGCCTAATGTGGTAAACTGAAGATGAGACCTGTACTGCCAAACCATTGTTGCTTCTGTGTCCTGCCTGAAGCTATCTGGGTTGAAAACCTCTAGGGGTGAACACTTTGTATGAAGAGGTCACATTTAAAATAAGGATGAGAAAAAGCAGGAAGAGTTCTTGCTTTCTCGTCCAAGACAGCCTCTGTATCAGAAGGGAGGTGTCCATGGTACAGAAGTGCTCATGCCCTGAGTAATTTTCCTAATGCTGAGTGGAGTCTGCAGGCAGAGCAGCCAGTCAGGTGAGGATAGTGCAGACTCCTGAGCCACCCAAAACCTCTGGAAGCAGAAGACTCTAGCCTGGAAAGAAAGGTTTAGAGGAGGTTCTTCCCTCTCCTCCCATTCTGAGGAGCTTGAGTGAGGGAAGGGAGACTAGGAGTTAAGAGATGAGTTCCCGCTGAGAAGGGACACTGGGTATCTGTGCCAGACCTGCACCTTGATCCTCCCGGAGCCACATGACCTCGGGAAGGAAAGTTATAGGACAGGGTGCGGATCGCAATTCATTTCCAAGGCAGAGTCTGGAGAAGGTGTCCGCTTTTTTTTTTTTAAGACAGGGTTTCACCATGTTGGTCAGGCTGGTCTTGAACTCCTGACCTCAGGTGATCCTCCCGCCTTGGCCTCCAAAGTGCTTGGATTACAGGCGTGACCCATCGCGCCCGGCCAGGTGTCTGCTTTCGAGTTGTTTATCTCAACGCTGGTCAGTGAGGACAGCAGTCAGAAAGACTACAAACAGAACCCAGAGGGATTTTGAGATCAGTCTACTCACACCTTACCCCACTTGTCATGAAAAAATAAAATGGTCAAAAGAAGCTGCCACTTTCCTTACCCAGAATCCACTATTTAATTCACAGTGAGGCCAGGAGTCTAAGACTCAACTCAAGGGGAGCTTTCCAGGGTTAGCACCTCACTCCATGTCACCGTGGTACAACAAGCACACCATTCGTGCTCTATCACATGCCACCCACAGGCCACAGCCAAGAACTGGAACTCAGATGACAACCAAGTGAAGAGCCCAAGCCTTTTCTAGGAAGGGCAGGAAAGCAAAGTTCCAGCAGCGTGGCCCAAGGACACTCAGAGACCCCAACACCAGGCTGACCCTAACTTGGTAACACAAGCAGGCTCTTCAGTAAGCTGGGCCCAGCAGGCCACTCTGGGAATTTTAGATTTGTTTTAGAAAAGTCAAAGGTATTGAATCTGATAGAAAAATGTAAAAAAGAAGAAAAGAAAACAACAACTAAAAAGAAAAGTCAAAGGCAGAAAGGAGGTCTGGTGGACGGTGAAACATACCATTTCAAGAGTACTGCGTAGGCTTTTTTTTTTTTTAGTTTATTTTGAATTATATAACTTAAAATTATTTAAATTAAAATGCATTTTTAACTTTCCTCATTTAAATATATAATACTTTTGAATACCACTGAAGCTGCAGATATTAAT
This sequence comes from Cacajao melanocephalus, assembly GCA_963573385.1. NCBI lineage: Eukaryota > Metazoa > Chordata > Mammalia > Primates > Pitheciidae > Cacajao > Cacajao melanocephalus. The sequence goes on along the minus strand of CAUYLG010054707.1, from coordinate 15,170 downwards.
ATATCCCCTTCCTTCTTTCTTGTTTTGAATGAGGGCTGGAGGGATGTTATTTCAGAAGGATCCATGGAACATTTAAGAAAGGGCAATTCCTTTGAAGGCCTGTATTTCTAAACCCTATTCAGTCCATGGGTAATGCGAGTGACAATGCTAAGACCACACAATGGAGGCTGGTCTTTACCATCATACTGGGCTGCCTGTGTTTGGCAGTATAAAAGTGTCCCCAGTGGTAGGGTTTTGATTAGTGATTAAGCAGCAGAAAAAATATAGTGAAATCAATTATTTCCATTTGCAACACACATTTAAACGTACTGGGGCCAATTTAACAGTAAACGGTTACTTGCAAGCTGGCAGGGCAAAACGAACGAAAAACATACCTATCTTTTTCACAGAAAGAGAACAATCATAAATTCGAGATATGAATTCATATATTTCTCATATATGTAATTAATTCGACCACTCTACCAAGACTGATTCTGCACCAAAAGAAATGAGAAACTGACAGAAATTAAACTGGATCCCAGGCTTCATTCCAAGGGCACCGTGCTATGGGTCACTTACTGAAGTCTTACGGTCCTGGGTAAACTCAGTTTTAATAACTTGTTGGGATATTTTAGGATAATTGCTGCATGGGGTTTGATTTAATTAATCTCAGCAGGGTTCAAAGAAGGCTCATGAAGTCGACATGAAAAATGTCCTTCAGATGTTGTATTATTAAAAGTTGAATAAATACGTCACCAAGAGAGGCAGAAATAGAGAAGGCTACCATTTTAAATTAAGACAAAAAAAATCTACTCTACCCACGCTCACAAACAGTAGGAAAAGGGATAAAACTGCAAGCGGAGTGTCGGGCCGATGCAGTGGCTCAACATTCGCTGCATGAAAAATGAAGGTAAAATGAATATTCACAATGGGACAAGATACACAAAAAGTTTTCACATTATTTAAGATGATGTTTAGAAATACATGGTTTATAACATGATGACATTTAGATCCTAGAAGACAGATCACTTGTAACAGCAAGGCCAAGTCTAGAGATGGAGGGTGTGTGTGTGTGTGTGTGTGTGTGTGGTGTGTGTGTGTGTGTTAAAACTGGCATTTGTGTACAATCGATTGGTTAGAGAAGGTACAAAATCCTAGGGTGCCCAATTCACATAACATTGCCATGCATACTTTTCACAATTTTAGAATCTGGCTGTTCCCAGAATTCAAACTTGCACCGTTGAGAGATGAGGAAAACGGTGCCGGATGCTGGGGCGGCTGGCCTGCGGGGTCTGTGTTCTCTGTTGGCAGCATCATCTTCTGCATCCTTGCCTGGCATTAGCTTACAGAATTAGATGTGCAGATCCACCATATTAGAGCTGTCTTACTTCCCAACTCTCAGGCCAAAAAAAAGAGGACCACCAGGAGATAACCAAACTGGCACGCATTCAACACGGAACAAGCATTCATTACACAACGGACATGGTGCCACCACCACCTCCTCCTCCTATCACAGAACCACCACAGCCTCCACCACCTCACAGACACATACAAAGCGCTTCCTGTGTGACAGTCGGGACACTCTTCTGGCATTTTACAAGTACAACTGATGGAATCCTCACCTATCACAGTGGTTCTCAAACCTGACTATGCCTGGAAAGCTCTGAAAAATTTCAATGCATAGGTCATACCCCAAATCAATGATAACATTTGGGGGTGGGAGTAGGCATCAATGTTTTTAAAGACCCACTGCTAATTCAAACAAGCAGCAAAGGTTTTGAAACCCCAAGAAATGGAAACTGCTACAGTCTGAAGGCATGTGTCCCTCCAAAATTTTTATGTTGAAACTTAAACCCCAAAGTGATGATGTGAAGAAGTGGGGCCTTTTGGAAGTGATAAATCATGAGGGTTCCCCTCTCGTGTTTAAGATTAATGCCGTCAAAAAGAGGATTACCATTCCCTGCAAATACTAGGAGGCAGCCGTGGAGAGTAGCTGTTCAGAGACTCCAGAAAGCATATGCTCTAAAACAATAGCCTTCAAATATTTCTGTGGTTGAAAATCACATAGAAGACATATTAAAATACAGACTGCTAGGCCCCAGCCACAGAAGCTCTAATTTAATAGGTCTGGAAGGAGCCCTAGAATTTACTTATGTATCAAATCCCCAAGTGTTGCTGATGCTAGAACCACGCCCTAGTGACACAGACTCCATCATGACTGACGCACTTGGAGCTGTAGCCATATAGATGTTCAAGGGTCTCTGGAGTCACCAAGCTGAAGCCCATGTCCTCACCTCTGCTTATGCTGTCCACAGGGGAGAGAAGGTTTTCCTCTGTGAGCTCTTTCTTCACTTGCTCACTCCTCTGTTAGGATTCAGCCCAGACTGGTCTAAGCTCCTCCTCCAGGAAGCCTTCCTGGATCTTTGGACTCTCATCTTCTCCCCTAACTGACTGCCACAGTCACTACTTTTCACTGCTTTGCTTTTACATATGGGCCTCTCTCTCTAGACAATGTGAGTCTCTTCATGAAAAGAGGGGCTGTTTCTGATCAATCTTTCCATCTTCAGCATCTAGTACACAAAAGATACACAGGAAGTATTACGTATACATGTATGCTTACAAACCATCATGAAGTATCACCAGTATTACACTTTTAACAGCAGAATCTACAGATCCACATAAATTCCTAAATAGGTGATTCCTGATGGATGAGAAAGAGTTTATGCATTACAGAACAGCACTCCACCCCACAGGAAAGGTGGAAGCGAAGCACATTTCTAAAGCAGACGCTATTTTTCTTTCAGCTGTAGGGTCACAACATATAAGCCGGATGTGTTTAAAAGTACAAGTGCAAGCTATTTAGGACTTGGGGCACATTTGCCTATCTCTACATCACCCATAGTGGCTAAGTGCTAGGGCCTGAGCTCAGAGTCCTGTGTGATGGGACTGAATTGTCACATTAACACTCAAGTACAATGGACTGCTCGCTGTTCCTATCACACAGAGCAACATTTTCTGTGGAAGTGTGATCAAAGTTCCGATCTGCAATCCCACCAACACATCTCATCGCCAGCCTCCTGCTCCCACTGGAATAAGAAAACAAAAGCCTGCCTTCCCCTTGCACCTATCCATACAGTGAGCAAAGCTGTCCCCTTTCCTGCTGCTAAAGTTGTGATGGGGTGGGTGGGGGGTTGCAACTGGGAAGGGCTGAGAGAGGAGAGGCGGGCAGGAGACTGGGGGCCCAGGGACCCAGGAAGGCAGCTCACTTCCCTCCACTCAAACTCTCCAGTCTGACCATTATGGACCTGTGCTCTACTTTTCTTTAAGGGGAGCTTGCCAGTCTTAGGAAACAAAGCCTGCTCTGGTATGAATGGGGGTGGAGGGGAAAGGCTGGCCCTTCCCCTCTCCGGGATTGGACAGGTAGAGTCCTCTCAGAGGGTGCAGATGGTTGCTAGTGGGTCTTGAGGACAGACCTGGCAGGCTGGGACTGGAGATACTCCGAGGCAGGCACAGGATCCCTGAAGTGACAATGTCTACGCTCTCATGATTCCACAAAGACCAGGGCAGTCCCGCTTCAGGGAAATGGGCGGAAGTGACTGCTGACGAGGAAGTCCGGTCCTTTAAGGTCCTGCTTCACTGAAGCAACAGCCCCATTTCCAAGACACTGGAACACGACGACCACAGGCCGGTCATTACCTGTGTCCACCAAAGCTGACATCCTGACTGCAGCACACAGCCACAGCCACATATGTATATAAGAAACACAGAGGCCATTCTTGCATCTGCGGTGCTGCCGCAGCTCCCCAGGGTTCTTGCAGGCACAGAGGGCATCGTCCACAACCCAGAAGTGAGAGTGAAGGCTGGACTGGGAACTCCTCTGAGCTCTCAGGCTTGTGTCCCCTGATGCCCTAGTGTCTCCTCTCTGGCTTCACCTTGAGTTCAGCACACAGGAGCCATCGATGTTTTGAAAGGCTCTGTGGCAGCATTTCTGCCTCGGGCAGTTACAAGTTACAGGGAAGACAGATACACAGAGGGATGCACGTGGACCTCCTAAGCCAGGCAGCCTAGGGTCCAGTCTCAGCCTTGCTACTTACTGTGGGGCTCTGGCCACAACAACTTCCCTGAACCTCCATCTCATTTAGGGAGCGCTGAAACTTAACTTGTTCCGCAGTTATATCCATCCTCATCTAAACCACAGAACACAGAGGACACCTCACAAAAATGCTTCCTCCCTGCTCCCCAAGATGGTACCTGATAACCCACCTCATCCCAGCAGGAAGGGGTGAAGCTATCACACAGGATGCCTGCCTTGGGGCATCAGGGTTTCATTCTGCCAAGACAGGCTGATATGGAGGAAGAGGGCATCACAATTAAACAATACCTTTTTGGTCTCCTGGGGGAGCCAGAAGAGGCATTAAACAGGGAAGCAGCAGAGGCAGCAGCAAGGGGGCTTTGTGGGAGTCCTGAGAAGTGTGTGGGCACAGCAGAGGCCAAGAGAGAAACAGCAACCGACTCCACGCTCCCCTTCACTGCTCTTTTATTTGCAATGCAAAGATGAAGAAAATCAGGTAAGCACTTTGTACCTACGCATTTCTCTCCACGAATGCAAAATACAATTAAACATTCCAGTACAGATTTTCAAATTGCCATGTATTATATGGTTTCCCACTAGGAAGCCATGTATTTTTGGTGTTCCTTCCTAGTGTTTTAGAAGTAATGGTAATAGTTCTTTCTAAAACATCTGAATATATACTACTGCAATGTTACGATCCCATTTACACTATTACATGTCTCATAGGCAACCATTTTTTTAAATGTTTAGCTTTCAGACAGAAAAAAAGGAAAGCACTGATGAGTTCCCCTTCTAAGTGAATCCTTCCAACACCTCTTAGCACAGGGGGAGGAAGGAGAAAGAAGCTTTGTTGCCTTCAGCAGCAAATAGAGAGGTCAACCCATCAAGCTCTAAGGCCAGGCATCAAGCCTTGAACCACAGAGGCCTTAGAGCCAACTTTGTCCTGCTGCTTTCCCTTGAATATGTCATTTTATTTCCATGGGCCACGGTTTCCTCATCTGTAGACTATAAGGTCCCTTTCAAGAGCTATCAAGGTGAATACTCTGCTTCACTATCTGTAAAGTAGAAAAAATACTTGCCTCCAACTCTCAGAAAGGTAAAGACTAACAAAGAAATGTTTTGACAAGGCCTTAAGATTACATAAAGAAATGAGTATAAATAAGACTCGTACAGTCAAACAGCTAACAGAGACCACAAAGATGTGTCCAGCTCAGGTGAAATGGAACTCACAATGCACAGGAGGAGACAGCTGGCAGTCGTCTTTTATTTTTTTTTTTAATTTAATTTTTTTAGCGACAGAATCTCATTCTGTCACCCAGGCTGGAGTGCAGTGGCAAAATCATAGATGGCTCACTGCAGTCTCAACCTCCCAAGCTCAAGTGATCCTCTCATCTCAGCCTCCTGAGTACCTGAGACTACAGGGGTGTGCACCATCACGCCCAGCTGATTTTTTATTTTTATTTTTCAGAGATGGGGTCTTGCTATGTTGCCCAAGCTGATCTCGAACTCCTGGGCTCAAGCAATCCTCCCACCTCAGCCTCCCAAAGTGCTGGGATTACAGGCATCAGCCACCAGGGCCAGCCGGGTCATTTTTATGCCACTTTCTTTAGGACTTCCTGTGGCTAAGAGGGAAAGCGGGCTGACAACGTGGATAAGCTGACAGCCCAGGCACCAGCCCAGGCTTTCTGAGGGATCAGGCATTAGGTTTTCCCCATGCACTGTCCTACAGGTATAGAATTTGTGTCTTCCACTGGTGTACATTGCACACTAAATAAAACATGTCAAATAACAACCTCCTTTCCAAAGCTGAACTGCAGGCATGCCTGAGTTGAAGAGGTCACACAGCAAGGAAGCTCCACAGTCTGGTGAGAAAAGGGCCTCCACTGCCAGGCAGCTGCAAGAAGGCATGCTGGTTACCTCCCCCGAGTCTCCTTTTTCTCATCTGTCAAATGGAACAGTAGTAGGTCCTACATTATAGGGATGTATGAAGGATTTTAAATGAGTACTGATCCTCGTAAAGCCCTCGGAACAGTGCTTGTCACACGCCGAGAGTTTGGTAAATGCTACCTAATACCAATATTCACATTATTCAAGAACTACGTAGAGGATAAGACTTCAATAAGAAAACAATCAGACAAAAGCAGTGGGGAGCTTCAGAGGGGACGGTCCTGAAATGGAGTTCTTCTGCAGAAATGCAGTTGCTGTTCCTCTCGCCTCTGACACTTGTAGACATTCGGAGAGAAAGCCGTCAGCAAGGTGACAGAGGGCGGACTTGAAGGAGCACAAGAACCCAGGCATGCTGATGGAGCATGGAAAACCGCAGCACAAGGCACCGAAGCAAGGTGTGCCCTGCAGGCGGGGCAGGCTGTGGCTGGGCAGAGTGCCTGCCAGGGAGAAGTAGGGCAAAGGGAAGAAATCACCTGCGGGAGAAATATGGGGCAAGAAGGAAGGAACCCGCACATGCACAGGAGCGCAAATAAGGAAGGAGATGGGAGAACTAGGTGGAGGCAGATGGCAAACGTGGGGCCAACGGAGGTAGATGAGAATTAGGATATGGTATAATCAAAGTCGCAGGAAACTCTAAAGGATGGGAGGGGGCAGAGAACAGGGAGGGTGCATGACTAACGGGCACCCCGAAAATAATGCAGTGAGGCAGTCTGCAAGACAGTAGAGGGGATCATAAAAAAAAGAGAGAATTTGTTGGGAAAGGTGGAAAAAAAAAAAGGAGTGAGATTTCTGTGCCTGTTCACAAGGGGAATAAAGGAGAGCAAATCGCTGGGAGACCGGGAAGGGATCACAGGAAAGAATAAGAGGAAGAAAAAAAACGACGATGGGTACAGAGAAAACCCTGGCGGGGGAGGTGTGTAATATAAGGCTATGGGAAGACTTGGGAATAAGGGCTGAGTAAATTCACAGTATTATTCTATTTATCCACACCCCCATGCAATGCTGGGAAGCAAGTGACCCACAGGGTTTGTTTGCTTGCTTTGCTTTGGTTTTCCTGCACTTGGAGGAAGGGAATTTGCTCAAGCTCTGTAACCTTGCAGTCAGATGGGTGGCCCAGCCCAGGTCACCCGAGCTCCCTCTGACGCTGGCAGCAGCGTGGGCTTCTATCTGCCCTGGGCTGGAGTACCAATTCCCCCATCCTCTTTCACAGAATCGGTCCAAACCAACTCCGCCAACGCACTCCCTCCAGTCCACAGACGACAGGCACCGGGTCCCAAAATCCTTCCCCTGAAATGAGACTCAGCTGGGGCCTAGAGAAACTTGCTTTCTAAACTAAACTCTCCAACCGCATCGCCCCCGGGTCCCCCGGAGGCACCGGCCAAGCCGCCCAAAGGAGCAGAGCGTTACCCGGCTATGCCGCGCCAGGCTCCCCAGCCACCGCCGACCCCGCAGGCCAAGCCCCGCGAGCTAGGAGCGCGGAGTGAACTTACAGGGCGACCTCCCTGCAGGCTGGAAACGGTCTTTTGCGAAAACACCATGTGCACGTCCTCCCGAAGGCAATGGTGCCGGGCGGCACAGAGGGCGCAGAGCCAACGCCAGGCTGGAGGCTGGCGCAGGGACCCTACAGGTGAGTAGCCCAGCAGCCTCCAGAGGCGGTGGAAGCAGAGCCGAAGGAGCTGTGAGCCGGTGTCCCCAAGCCCGAAGCAGTCCAATGGGGCTCAAGTTCTTCAGGGATTCTACATTAACAGCCCGTGCCCGCGCCCGCCCAGCAGAGCCGCGGCCCGACGCTGTCTTACCTCCTACGGCGCCTCTTGGCGGCGCCTCCAAAGTCAGCGCATCCAGCACGTCCCTGCTTTCACAGCCGGCTCCGGTGCCGGCGGAGCGCCGAGGTTGCCGCGCTCTCGGAGGAGCGTGGGCTCCAGTGTGCTCCCTCGGAGCTGGCGGCGGGCAGGGCGGCCGCAGGAGAAAGCGCGGCACAGACTCTGCTCCCGCGCCTGGCCAAACACTCCGCCAGGCCACGCCCCAGTCCCCTCCCCCCAAAGCCACACCCCCCAGCCCGACTCCCCCGAGGCCACTCCTCATCCCGGGTCCCTCCTCTGGCCACGCCCCACCCCGGCTCTTCCCCCCACTCAGGCCACGCCCCGGTCTAGCTCATTCCCGCAGGCTAGCCCTCGGCCCAACCCACAGAAAGCCGTCAAAAACAGTTCCCCGGCTGGGGGCGGAGTCTCACTCTTATAATCCCAGCACTTCTGGAGGCCGAGGAGGGCCGATCACCTGACGTCAGGAGTTTGAGACCTGCCTGGCCAATATGGTGAAAGCCCCTCTCTACTGAAAATACAAAAATTAGCCCGGCGTGGTGGCACGCGCCTGTCATCCCAGCTACTCAGGAAGCTGACAGGAGAATCGGTTGAACCCGGGAGGCGGAGGTTGCACTGAGCCAACAATGCGCCGACAATGCGCCACTGCACTCCAGCCTGGGCGACAGAGCCAGACTCCGTTTAAACAAAAACCGTTCCCCATAGCCACCAGCCAGCCCCCACTCCTAAGGGCGGGAGGAGGAGTCTCATCGCCCAGACAACCGCGCCCCACTGCCCATTCACCTCACTTCTGCCTGGGCCAGGAGTTCACTCCTTGTGAAAGGAAAATGCAGGGTAAGGATTTTTAAACCTACCCGTTTCTCAGGGCCTGGGGCAAGTCTTTAGCAGACTGTTTCAGTAAACTGACTCAAAGAACTATCACCTCTCTTGTGAGGCTGAAGGCCTAATCATTAATTGACATGAAAACCACAGAGGAGAAGTGAACCCTTCTGTGCTGGGATCCATGCCCCAGTGCTCCATGTTCCCTGATAGGCAGCTAATGGAATTCATAAAATAAATGCATGCTTTCTAAAAATAGTTTTTTAGATGATTCATTGAGTGGCCAGCACTATTACTTATAAATGTGTATTTTATAGTCAAAGAACAATACCCACAATCTGTAAACTAAAAAACATAAAAAATTATACTACCCAATGAAAAGTGAAAAGATACTGAAAAAACTCTGTATAATACTATAATGGTGGCTTCATGTCATTATGCATTTGTCAAAACTCATAGAATGTACAGCATGTGGCATGAGCCTCCTGTAAGCCATGGACTTAGTCCATCTTCATGTACCAACATGGGCCCATCAATTGTAACACACATGCCACACAAATACGTCAGTAAAGGAGCGTTCGTGGAGGGAGGGGCGTGAGAGAGTGCACCAGAATTCCGTGTACTTTCCGTTTCCGTTTTCTAAACCTAAAACTGCTCTTAAAAATAGTGTGTTAATTAAAACACATGCCAATATTAATGATGATTATTTGTGGGTGGTGGAAATATGGGCAAACTTTATTTAATTCTTTAAATTGTTATTAAAATTACCCACAGTTTCAACAATGAGCATGTATTTTTAAAGCAGGAAAAATATAAAAACCAAACCTTAGGCCAGGTGCGGTGGCTCACGCCTGTAATCCCAGCACTCTGGGAGGCCGAGGCGGGTGTTATCATGAGGTCAACTGATTGAGACCATCCTGGCCAACATGGTGAAACGCCCACTCTACTAAAATACAAAAAGTAGCCAGGCATGGCAGTACATGCCTGTAGTCCCAGCTACTCAGGAGGCTGAGGGAGGAGAATCGCTTGAACCTGGGGGGCAGAGGCTGCGGTGAGCTGAGATTGTGCCACTGCACTCCAGCCTGGCAACAGAGCAAGACTCTGTCTCAAAACAAAAAAAAAAACAACAACAACAAAAACCAAACCTTGGAAAATTTTAGAAACATAGTATGAGGGGCTGATATCATTTACTCTTCCATTTTATTTCTACTTTATAAAAAATCTGCACGAAGCCCTCACGAATGCTAAAATGAAATCTATGAATGTGCTTTCCCTTTGTATACTATCACGGTCTAAATTGAGGGGTGTTTATTATCTCTTTAGAATTAGCACAAATCTGAGAAGCAGATTTTCATTTTTCTTAAAAAAAAATTGTGTTTCAAAAGGTTATTTCTGCCTGCTTGGAAACCACTATTAATATTTACATGCAATACTTTTTATACTGAAGAAAACACTGTATTTAATACGACATCCTTTGGAAACAGGGCTGGCCCTCAGATGAATGGATTTCTGTGGAGTCATAACAATCAGGCCTGAAGACCCCCCACGTCCTTGAGACCCTGTACAATCCCTGGGCAAACGCTGGACCTTGGTGAGTCTCAGCTTCCTCATCAGTGAGCAGGTGACAGTGGCAGCTTGCTCAGCATTGGATGGAGAATAAAAACATTAGCCCATGTAAGACTCTTGGTATCAACTTAGCACATACAGGTGATGCTGATTGTTAGTTCCTGTCTTTTAAAAAACATATTTTCAGGGTTTCAGTGAAAACTTTTTGAGTACCTGGGATAAAAGATGTATTTGGATTCAGATTATAAATCTGTTAGAGGAAGGCAGGATGGCTAAAGAGAAAAATCATTGCTCTGACAGAGAGGCGGGGCACTCTAACCCAGCTCTAACCAGCTGTGTGCATCTGGGGGTAAATCACCAACCGACACTAATTCTCACTTTTCCAGTCTGTTAAAGTGAGAGCTTAGGACTAGCAATAGCTAAATTTCCTTCTGTTTCTGTCATTCCACTGAGAATCACAATGTGGCCTCTGAGTGTAAAAGCCTAGGTCTCCCGCAGTGGCCTTCGGTCCACGTGGCTCTCTGGCTACATGGCCGCCATCACTCACGGCCTCGCAGACAAGGCCGGCAACTGCATTCTGTTGTTCCCTGCAAGTGGGAACCTACGAAGGTGGCTGACCTTTTTTCTTCTCTGCTGATCTTTTGATACTCAAGACTCCAACTGAACTTTCACCCAAGTTCATCCTAACAACACTGATGGCTTTCTGCAGAAGTGTCTAGGGATGGGAACTACCACTTCTCACTAAGTCTAAGGCACTTTTTTTTCCCCACATAACATCTCCAAAATTAGAATGTGCTTTCCCTTAATTGTTGAGACTTATGCTATGTTGTTTACATTCATTTTTTTTTTTAAATCCTCAAGACAATCCTTGACAGTTACCCTTCTCATTTTATATATGGGGAAAATGAAGTTCAGAAAGGTTGAACGAATCATCTGAGGTCACACAGCTGGTGAGCAGTGGAGTCAGGATTTGCTCTCACGTTCCTGTTTTTAAATATTCCGAACAAAGCAGTGCTGTGAGTTCCCCCAGGCTTGGGGAGAAGCAATGCTGTATTCCATCTGCTGAAAGTTCCATTGAGCAGGAGTTTCTCAGGAAGGACAGGGAGAAAGGAAACTCTCCTCATTTTAGTTTTTTTCTTTGAGGAGCTCTGACAAAGTAGCCCATATAGCTTCTGTCCTACCCTCTACTGCAGAAAAAGTAGTTACCTGATTGGTTGGAGAAATCCATTGGTAGACTCAATCCATTCATTTATTAACAGGACAGAGGATTCACTCTTTTTTAACTTTTCCACCCAGACCACAGCTGGGAGCAAGCTGGGGTCAGTGTCTGGATGACAAAGACGAGACTTTCACCTGGAAGGAGTAACTTAAGGTCTAGACCTGGTAAGGGAAGCAGAGGCGAAGGAGCTGGGAGGTCACTCAGAGATCATCAGCAACAATTGTGCACACATCATCCAGCTGATCTTGTCGGTAATATCACTGACAATTTTACTTTCATCCAGCAGCCTCCAGCATCTTGTTGGTTGTGAAGCTGGCAGGGGATGAAAGGGTGTTGGTTGAACCACAGATGCCTCTGACACATAAGGCAAGACCCGAGAGAGCAGGAGAGAACCTGAGCCTCTTCTGCTCTCTGTCCCTGTAAGTTCTAGAAAAACTTCAAAACCTCACTATGACAGGCTCCTTAGCTGTGATATCTTATGGTGAAAATTAAGTGTGATAATGTATGTAAAGTCCCAGTTCACTGGCTGGCACATGGTCAAATGCTCAGTAACTGGTGACCGTCATTATTGATTAGAATGGATAAAGTGCGTTTGCTATATTTTATTCTGCAGTTTGCTAGAGCAGACTTCTAATTTGAAACTTCCTAGGATGACAGAAAAATGTTTGGCATTTATCACATTATCTTAGCACATAATTATCTATTTGGTTGTTGGGGTTGGGGGGAACCTAATTAATTTAGGCACAGAGAGGAAAGCATTTTCCCTCCAGGAATGTGTCACCAAGGCCAAAGGAATCGAGTGCAGAGGGAATGGCTCAGGAGCTAGGTACAGCATGTCGTCTGCCAACGCCTCCCTGTCCGCTTGGAGACAGGGACCCCTCACACCTGGGTTTGGAGGGAGGGAATACAAATGGGCAGGGCAGCCACAGGCAAGAGAGGAGAATGAGCAGTCTCACGCTGTCCCCACAGTTGCTGCGGACAACAGGTATGGCAATTCCTCAAAAACCAAAAAACTAGAATTACCGTTATCATCCAGCAATCCCTCTTCTGAGATATACCCAAAAGAACTGAAAGCAGCGACTTGAACAGATATCTGTACACCCACTTTCATAGTACCAGTATTCACACAGCCACAAAGTGAACGCAACCCAAGTGTCCATCAATGGATGGATAAATAAACAAGATGTAGTAAATGCATACAATGGAATATCACTCAGCCTTAAAGAGGAACAAAATTCCGACACATGCTGCAACACAGGTGGACCCTGAGGACATTATGTTAAATGCATAAGCCCGTCACAAAAGGACAAATACTGTACGATTTCACTTATACGAGGTACCTAGAGTAGGCAAATTTACAGAGACAGAAAGTAGAAATGGTGGTTGCCAGAGGCTGCTGTGGGAAAGTGGGGCGTTACTGCTTAAAGGGGACTGAGTTTCAGTTTTGCAAGATGAGAACTGTTCTGTGGATTGATGCATGATGGTGATAGTTGCATAACAATATGAATGTACTTCATCTCTTGAATTGCACACCTAAAACTGTTAAGACACTAAGCCTTCCGTGTATTTTACCACAGTTTTAAAAAATGTCCCATTTCCTAATCTGCAGGCCAGAATTTGCACAAGGCCATCGAGATTTCGTGGTAAGGAGCTCTCTGCCACTGACTGACTCCACCTTGGTTCTGAAACCTTGTAAGCTCCCACCCATCCCACTCCCCACCAGTCCCACGTTTAACAATGAATCTCTGCACTGAGAGTGTGTGGACCAGCACTGATGTGGACGACTTTACCAGAGCCATTCTCCACAAGCAGTATTCTCTTTGCTTTAATCGAGTAACTCCTGAAAACCTGTCTTCTTTATTAAATTTTCATGATTGATAGCCACATCAATCAATTTTGGTTTTATCCCTTGGACTCCTTCATCATTACAAAGTAGACCCTAAGGCTCTTCAGGGACAGATGTCTGTCCTTGGGGATGAAGCCCCACAGAGGCACACAGACCTTTAATAGAATTGCCCCTTCCATCTCTCGCTAGCTGGGTGGCTTTGGGCAAACTCCTTGGAACCTTAGTTTCTTCATCTGTAATACAGAAATAATAACACCCAGCTGGGCACAGTGCTCATATCTGTAATCCCAGCACTTTGGGAGGCCGAGGTGGGCGGATCACTTTAGGCCAGAAGTTCGTGCCCATCCTGGCCAACATGGTGAAACCCCATCTCTACTAAAAATACAAAAATTAACCAGGCGTGGTGGTACACACCTGTAATCCCAGCTACAAGGGAGGCTGAGACAGGAGACTCACTAGAACCTGGAAGGTGGAGGCTGCATTAAGCTGAGATCATGGCATTGTACTCCAGCCTGGGCAACAGGAGCAAAACTTGTCTCAAAAAAAACAGCTGAGGTATCAGTCACACCGCTCCAAATAAGTGAATTCTGTTGACACTAAGAATGAGCTTGGGAGCAAATTCTCCCCCAGTCAATCTTCTCGATGAGAACACAGCCCAGCCCACACTGTGGCAGCAGCCTCATAAGGCCCTGAGCTGGGTACCCAGTTAAGCTGTGCCCAGACTCCTCACTCCTGGAAATGGGCTTACAAATGTGAAAATAAACGTGCATAGTTTTTAACCCACTGTAGTGCTTTGTTCCACATCATAGAAAACTAATACAATATGAAAATACTGAAAATTTTTAGCTCCTTAAAAGACTCCCTCATGTGCCCCCCACCCCGCGCCGCAGTTAGCAATGCCCAGTACCCCAAGGGTAAACATGAACATTTATTGCCATAAATTACTTCTGTTTTTGAACTTCATATAAATGGAGTCATGCAGGATGTATACTTTTGTGTCTGACTTCCTTTACTTATAGTATGTCTATGAGATTCATCCACGTTGCTCTGTGTACTATTTGTTCAATTTTTCCTTGGTGTGTAGTATTCTGCTGTTTGACTACACTATGTCCTATTCTGTTGTTGATGGACAAAGAGATTGTTTTACTTTCGGTTACTATGTGGCCAGAACATGAACATGCTGGTTAGTAGAAAAAAAAAACAACACACTCTTGTTGGATATTTACCTAGGAGTGGTATTACCGGGTCATCAGGTCTACATATGTTTACCTTCTGTAGCTAATGCCAAGCATTTTTTTCCAAAATGGTTGTACCAGTTTATACTGCCACAAGTAGTATAAGAGAGTTCCATGGAGTCCCCCACCTTCACTAACGCTTGGTATTATCTTAACTTCAGTTTTTTCACTGTAAAAATAGGGACAACAATAGTTTCCACTACCCAGAGTTGATGTGAACATTAGGTGAGAACATACATAAATGTCTTCATAAGCTAATACTTGTTTGAAATATACAAGAAAAAAACAACCCCATTCAAAAGTGGGCAAAGGATATGAACAGACACTTTTCAAAAGACGACATATATGATGCCAACAAACATATGAAAAAATGCTCATCACCACTGGTAATTAGAGAAATGCAAATCAAAACCACACCAAGATATCATCTCACGCCAGTTAGAATGACGATCATTAAAAAATCTGGAGACAACAGACGCTGGAGAGGATGTGGAGAAATAGGAACACTTTTCCACTGTTGGTGGGAGTGTAAATTAGTTCAACCATTGTGGAAGACAGTGTGGCGATTT
This sequence comes from Cacajao melanocephalus, assembly GCA_963573385.1. Taxonomy (NCBI): domain Eukaryota; kingdom Metazoa; phylum Chordata; class Mammalia; order Primates; family Pitheciidae; genus Cacajao; species Cacajao melanocephalus. Next base: position 101 of record CAUYLG010054707.1, on the reverse strand, counting down.
CTCAAGGATCTAGAAATAGAAATTCCATTTGACCCAGCAATCCCATTACTGGGTATATACCCAGAGAACTACAAATCGTTCTACTATAAGGACACATGCAC
>CAUYLG010054706.1:0-13074 GCA_963573385.1 Cacajao melanocephalus | reverse complement strand
ACTGGGAGCTGCAATCCTGAGCTGTTCCTAATCGGCCATCTTGGATCACACCTTTTTTTCTTTTTTTAAGAAGGGGTTTCACCATGTTGGTCAGGCTGGTCTTGAACTCCCAACCTCAGGTGATCCGCCCGCCTTGGCCTCAAAAGTGCTTGGATTATAGGCGTGAGCCACCGTGCCGGGCCCAGGGCTAGCTTTCAACCTTAAGATGTTTGACCTTTCCAAAGAGGTATGTGAGAAGCTGAGCTGCTCACTGGTTGGTTTATGGGGCTGGGGGCAAAAGGTGGAATCTAAGGTGAAATGTTCCCTGCTTTGGGTTTGGAAAATAGATAGCTACACCCCACGAGTAAGGATGAACCAGAAGTAAATTAGCCTTCATGAACTCTATAGATCAGATTTATCATTTGAATGGCCCACAAAATATCAAGGTTGAAACTTGGAATAAGGTAATCCCTGACTCTTCCCACACTATTTAGTGCCCCAGGCACTTGGCAAGGAACAAAAAAATCCTTTCTGGGAAAATATAATATTATTCCAAATCTCAAATTATTTCTACAAATAATTCTTCAGGTTCGGGCACAGTGGCTCACACCTGTAATCCCAGCACTTTGGGAGGCCAAGGCGGGTGGGTCACCTGAAATCAGGAGTTCGAGACCAGCCTGGCCAACATGGTGAAACACTGACTCTACTAAAAATATGAAAATTAGCCAGGTGAGGCCGGGCGCGGTGGCTCACGCCTGTAATCCCAGCACTTTTGGAGGCCGAGGCGGGTGGATCATGAGGTCAAGAGATTGAGACCATCCTGGCGAACATGGTGAAACCCCATCTCTACTAAAAATACAAAAATTAGCTGGGCATGGTGCCGTGTGCCTGTAGTCCCAACTACTCGGGAGACTGAGGCAGGAGAATTGCTTGAACCAGGATGCGGAGGTTGCAGTGAGCCGAGATCGCACCACTGCACTCCAGCCTGGGGCCTGGTGACAGAGCAAGACACTGTCTCAAAAAAAAAAAAAAAAGGAAATTAAGCAGGCATTGTGGCACGACCCTGAAAACACAGCAATTTGGGAGGCTGAGGCAGGAGAATCGCTTGAACCCAGGAGGCGGAGGTTGCAGTGAGCCAAGATCGCGCCATTACACTCCAACCTGGGTGACAAGAGCAAGACTCCATCTCAAAATAATAATAATAATAATAATAATAATTCTACAAATGGGATATCCAACACATAACTAAAACTAACCAGATCTAGGCACAGTGAGCTGAGATCGTGCCACTGCACTCCAGCCTGGCAGAGCGAGATTCCATCTCAAAAAAAAAAAAAAATGGAAAAAGAAAAGCTGTCCCTGAATGCTATGCTAACCTCTCTGGGTTTCTGGCCTCTCTCGCAGCTTGCCTTAGTCATGACTCACCTGAAGGCATTAGTGGTCTGGAAACAAAGCCTGAGGATTTTTCTGTTTCCGTATTCCAGAGTGTAGTCCTTTGAGTTCTGTCTGCACAAGAGAGTGTAAATTGCACTAGGAGTCCCCTTTGGCTACACACCTTCAACTGCTTTCTTCAGTTCTCAGTGTCTACCCCAAAGCACTGCTTGCCTATCAGTTGTTTCCTTGGGTGGGCAAATGACCGCAGGGGCAAAGACAACAAGAGAATCCTAGTTGTGTGTGTGTGTGTGTGTGTGTGTGTGAGAGAGAGAGAGAGAGAGAGAGATAGAGAGAGAGAGAGAGAAACAGAGAGAGAGAGAGATTACCCAGAGTCCAGGGTCTACTTTCCTGGTGGCTGCAGGTCACTGCCTCATGTGTCCCTCTCACTTAAGGAACACCTTTGGTTTGGTAAATGCCTGTGGATGGAAGAAGCCCTGGCTCACTTCTTTCTGTTCTGAGCACAAATTACCCTCACCAGCACCCTGGCCCAAGCTACCGTCACCTATCTCCTGGACTTAACTGAGTTCCCAACTTCCACCTTTGCCATTCTATTCTCCTCATAGATGTGACAGTGATCCTTTAAAAGAATAAATCAGACATGTCGCTTCTTAGTTTCAAACCTCCCAGTGCCTTTTAAAACTACTCAGAATAAGCCAGGCGCCGTGGCTCACGCCTGTAATCCTAGCACTTTGGGAGGCTGAGGTGGGCGGATCACCTGAGGTCAGGAGTTCAAGACCAGCCTGGCCAACATGGTGAAACCCCATCTTTAAAAAAAAATAATAAATTAAAAAAAAAAAACACTACTCAGAATAAAATCCAAAATTGTTCCCATGACCTACAAGGACTTACATAACCTGGTCGCTGGTCACCATTCAGATCTTATCTCTCTACTTCAGTCACGCTAGCTTCCTGTTGTTCCTCAAACAAGGTAGTCATTCTTGAGCCTTAGGGCTTTGTACTTAGTGCCTGCAATTCTCTTTACCTTGATATCCTCATGGCTGACTCATTCACCTCCTTTAAGTTTTTGCTAAAGTTTTACCTATCAGAAAGACCTTCCCTGATCAGCCTATGTAAAATAGCATTCCTTTCCTTTTATTCTTTATGCTCTTACCCAAGTTTATTTTCATTATAACACTTGTCACCAATTGTCATATTATATTTTTATTTTTAAATTTTTATTTATTATTATTATTTTTTTGAAATGAAGTCTCACTCTGTTGCCCAGGCTAGAGTGCAGTGGCGCGATCTCAGCTCACTGCAACTTCTGCCTCCCTGGTTCAAGCGATTCTCTTACCTTAGCCTCTCAAGCAGCTGGGACTACAGGCACGTGCCACCATGGCTGGCTAACTTTTGTGTTTTTAGTAGAGATGGGGTTTCACCATGTTGGCCAGGATGGTCTCGATCTCTTGACCTCGTGATCCGCCTGCCTTGGCCTCCCAAAGTGCTGGGATTACAGGCATGAGCCACTGCGCTCGGCCCATATTATATGTGTTTTTAAAAATGTTGTCTCACTCCCCAGCTAGATTATAAACCCCATGAAAACAGGGACATATTTTTGTATGTCCAGCATACAAAAATAGACAGTGCCTTGCACATCATAGGTGACTCATAAATACGATTTTAATGAAGAAATTGCGTAACACCTATATAAAGGAGACTAAAATTAATCCAGACGGACATCAAAGGATTTAATTTTGCAAAAGTATTAATTATTCCCAAATTAATTTATCACAATTGAGATTTTAAAACTCCACAGTACCTTTTGGATAGTTGACAAAATCATCTTAAAGATTCATCCAAGTGGAAATATGCAAGAATGTCTAGGAATTTGTAAAACTAAGTTTAATAGAGAAAAATCTAGCTCTACTAGATATTAAAACTTATTGTAGGTTGGGCGCGGTGGCTCATGCCTGTAATCCTAGCACTTTAGGAGGCCAAGGTGGGTGGATCACCTGAGGTCAGGAGTTCAAGACCAGCCTGGCCATCATGGTGAAACCCCATCTTTAAAAAAACAACAACAACAACAAAAACTTATTGTAAGGTGACAATTTTATTTTATTTATTTTTTTCAGATGTTTCTGAAAACAAGTTTATTTAAATAAGAGTTTAAATACATTATGGCTGGGTGTGGTGGCTCTCACCTGTAATCCCAGCACTTTGGGGTGCTGAGGTGGGAGGATCATTTGAACCCAGGAGTTTGAGACCAGCCTGAGCAACATAGCGAGACCTTGTCTTGAAATCAATAAACAAACAAACTAATAAATAACGCCTAACATTAAAACCGAAGGGGAAAAAAACTAAAAACTAAAACCAGTTTGTTACTTCACATAGCATTGGGCAGCTGCTGCTATTTAGTTGAAAGTTCTATAGCTAGCTACATGACTGATACATCAGTTTCAGATTTGTTCCCTTGTCAAAAGTTTAGGTCTGATGGAAGGTTGGCCTCACATTCTGGTGTTTCAACATCCCTTACCTAGGATATGTCTGGTTAAAAAGACCTTTGTGAGGCCGGGTGTGGTGGCTCATGCCTGTAATCCCAGTACTTTGGGAGGACAAGGTGGGTGGATCACGAGGTCAAGAGATCGAGACCATCCTGGCCAACATGGTGAAACCCCGTCGCTACTAAAAATACAAAAATTAGCCAGGTGTTTGGCACGCACCTGTAGTCCCAGCTACTCGGGAGGCTGAGGCAGAAGAATCACTTGAACCCGGAGGTGGAGGTTGCAGTGAGCCGAGACTGTGCCACTGCGCTCCAGCCTGGCGACAGAGCAAGACTCCATCTCAAAAAAAAAAAAAAAAAAAAGAAAGAAAAAAAAAGACCTTTGTGGCAGGCCAGATATCCTATCACCTCACCAAAGGGAAGGTAGTCTCTCTAAGCTCTGCCCCCTTGGTTAGGTTGGAAATATCAGGGGATCTTTCTTTAACCACCAAAGGCTCCCTCTAGTGGTACTGCTACTGTTGCTGTCTGCAGGTGGTGACAGTCTCTTAGGGCAGGAAACTGCAGCGGGAGCCAAGGAGCTTCTGGCCAGACATAGCCTAGTTGTCTACGATCTTAGGACTCTGGGCTTGGGTGAAACATCACGTTATTGCTTCGGTTCAGGCTTGATACTACCAGGTGCCTACTCTTTGACCTTTGTTTAAACGAGGAACTTCAAGACTACACAACATGACTCTTTTCAGTTTGTTGCATGAAGGAGTTACACTAGTCCAAATTAAAAGTAGATTCTGGCCAAGTACGGTGGCTCACACCTGTAATCCTAGCACTTTGGGAGGCCGAGGCAGGTGGATAACCTGAGGTCAGGAATTCGAGACCAGCCTGGCTAATATGGTGAAACTTCGTCTCTACTAAAAATACAAAAATTAGCCGGGTGATGGTGCATACCTGTAATCCAGCTACTCGGGAGGCTGAGGCAGGAGGATCACTTGAACCTGGGAGGCGGAGGTTGTGGTGAGCCAAGATTGCGCCACTACACTCCAGCCTGGGCAACAAGAGCGAAACTCCATCTCAAAAAAAGAAAAAAATAAATAAAAGAAATTAGCCAGGCGTGGTGGTGGGCACCTGTAATGCCAGCTACTCGGGAGGCTGAGGCATGAGAATTGCTTGAACCCAGGAGGCAGAGGTTGCCGTGAGCCGAGATTGCACCATTGCACTCCAGCCTGGGCAACAGAGCAAAAACTTCACTTCAAAAAAAAAAAAGTAGATCACATGTACCCCAAAACCTAAAATGCAATTAAAAAAAAAAGTAGATACCAAATGGTTACATTGTAGAAGCTGTGAGGTATTAAGCTTGTGATGAGAGACAGAGGGGAAATTCTACTCATTGCAAGGAAATCAGCCACCAAGTAGCTGGGACTACAGGTGCCTGCCATCACAGCTGGCTAAGTTTTGTATTTTTAGTAGAGACAGGGTTTCACCATATTGGTCAGGCTGGTCTCGAACTCCTGACCTCAGGATCCACCCGCCTCGGCTTCCCAAAGTGCTAGGATTACAGGTGTGAGCCACCGTGCCTGGCCATGATTTGCTATCTTATTCCAAAATAAATTCAAATGTATCAAAGATAAAATAGAACCGTAAAAGTAGTATAAGAAAAAAATGTGTAGCCCCGCACAGTGGCTCACACCTGTAATCCCAGCACTTTTGGAGCTCAGTGCTGGAGAACTGCTTGATCCCAGGAATTCAAGACCAGCCTGGGAAACATAGTGAGAGCCCATCTCTATAAAACATTTAAAAATTGGCCTGGCATGGTGGCTCACGCCCCTGTAATCCCAGCACTTTGGGAGGCCAAGGCGGGAGGATCATTTGAGGTCAGGAGTTTGAGACCAGCCTGGCCAACATGGGGAAACCCTGTCTCTAATAAAAATACAAAAATTAGCCAGACACGGTAGCAGGTGCCTGTAATCCCAGCTACTCAGGAGGCTGAGATGGGAGAATCGCTTGAACCCAAGAGGCGGAAGTTGCAGTGAGGCAAGATCGTGCCACTGCACTCCAGCCTGAGCAACAGAGCAAAAACTCCATCTCAAAAAAAATTTAAAAATTAGGCGGTTGCAGTGGTGCGCACCTGTAGTTCCAGCTACTCGAAAGGCTGAGGCAGGAGGATGGCTTGAGCCCAGGAGTTCCAGGCTATAGTGAGCTATGATCACACCACTGGACTGCAACCTGGGTGACAGTGAGACTTTATATCTTTCTTTTTTTTTTCCCCCAAGACAGAGTTTTGCTCTGTTGCCCAGGCTGGAGTGCAGTGGTGCGATCTTGGCTCACTGCAATCTCCGCCTTCTGGGTTCAAGCAATTCTTCTGCCTCAGCCTCCCAAGTAGCTGGGATTACAGGCACACACCACCACGTCCAGTTAATTTTTGTATTCTTAGTAGAGACGGGGTTTCACCCAGTTGGCCAGGCTGGTCTCGAACTCTATACCTCTGCCTGCCTTGGCCTCCCAATGTGATGGGATTACAGGCGTGAGCCACCATACCTGTGTCGGGTGAGACTTTATCTCTTAACAACAACAGTGACAACAACAACAAAAAGCAAAGAAAAAAGCAGCTGAGGGATTTCTAAGCATGACACAAGCCAAGAAGTTTTTTGTTTGTTTTTAGACGGGGGTCTTTTTCTCTGTCACCAGGCTGGAGTGCGATGGTGCGATCATAGCTCACTGCAGCCTCGACCTTCTGGGCTCAAGCTATCCACCCAATGCAGCCTCCTGAGTAGCAGGGACTACACTGCAGGTGGGCACCACCATGCCCAGCATTTTTTTTTTGGTAGGTACTGGGTCTCCCTACTTTGCCCAGGCAGATCTTGAACTCCAGGGCTCAAGTGATCTTCCTGCCTCAGCCTACCAAAGTGCTGAGATTTCAGCATGAGCCACCATTCCCAGCCCCAAGAAGCTTTCAAGGAAAAAAAGACATAAATTCAACTACATTAAAAAAATCTTGCACAACATAAAACACCACAAATATAGATTTTAAAAAATGAATTGTGAATAAATATTTGCAGTACATATGAGAGAGAAAAATCTTATTAATACAAAAAATTTCTTACAAGTCAATGACCAATGACACATTAGAAAAATAGACAAAGATTATGAGAATATACAGATGGCTAATGTATGAAAGATACTCAACCTCATTAATAAACAAATAAATACTAATCAAAATATTTCATTTGGTCTATCAGATTGGTAAATATTTGAAATATTGACAGTTTCCAGGGTTGGCTTGAATATTGGGAAATAGCCATTCTTTTAACACTGTTTGTAGGATTATATGTTGGGTTAATATTTTGATGCTATTTTATCAGCATTTATAAACATTTTAAAGGTATAGACCTTTCTTTTTTTTTTCTTTTGAGACAGAGTCTCACTCTGTCACCCAGGGCACAGTCTCGGCTCACTGTAACCTCCACTTCCTGGGTTCAAGCAATTTTCCTGCCTCAGCCTTCCGAGTAACTGGGACTACAGGTGCGTGCTACCATGCCCAGCTAATTTTTTGTATTTTCAGTACAGACAGGGTTTCACCATACTTGCCAGGCTGCTCTTGAACTCCTGACATCGTGATCCACCGTCCTCTGCCTCCCAAAGTGCTGGGATTACAGGTGTGAGCCACCGTGCCGGGCCAATATAGACCTTTTGATCTAGCAACTACACTTTGGTGAACATATCTCGTAGAAATACTTAAAGATGGATACATAGTAATGATCATTGCAGAATTATTTGTAACAATGAATACTTGAAGGAAGAAGCCATAAATATAGGGCACTGGTTAAATAATTTATAGTAATCCATGTAGTACAAATGGCAAAACCATTAAAAGAATTAGAAAAATTGCTACTTTAAGGTTTTTCAACCTTTTAAAAAATTAATAAACGTTATTTTTTTGAACACTTCTGGGTCCACAAGGAAAATTGAGTGGCCACAGCTTTCTCTTGGTATTGTAGGGATAAAAACCTTCTTCTTAGCTATGCTTTCTCATGGAGTGCTGAATGTTGGTATGAATATAGGTTATGGTTATATCAGAGATGAGCTCTTAGTATGTTAAGAGATGGTATGATGAAGGCCTTGATTTAAAAGGTGCTTTTGCTTGATGTGGTGAAAGTTGGTATGGGCTTTATTCTGGTGCTATGAGTAGGGATCTTAGTAGTGCTACCTTATGGTTTTCTTGATTAATCAAAATAATAGTGATGTAATTCCTCATATTTTTTTTTTTTTTTTTGAGACAGAGTTTCGCTTTTGTCACCCAGGCTGGAGTGCAATGGCACGATCTTAGTTCACTGCAACCTTTACCTCCCGGGTTCAAGCAATCCTCCTGCCTCAGCCTCCTACGTAGCTGGGATTACAGGTGCCTGCCACCATGGCCGGCTAATTTTTGTATTTGTAATAGAGACAGGGTTTCACCATGTTGGCCAGGCTAGTACTTGAACTCCTGACCTCAGGTGATCTGCCCACCTTGTCCTCCCAAAGTGCTAGGATTACAGGCATGAGCCACTGTGCTCGGCTGTAATTCCTCATCTTATTGCAGCATTTTTGCTGTATGGTGAGTGGTGGTATGGGTGCAGGTCCAGCTCTAAATGTTGGTTGCCTTGCATTGTGGTTAAGAATGCAGGCTTTGGTTCAGACTGCGTTTTTGATTGCCATGTATGCTGGAGCTGAGTAGCTTGCCTTCTGGAATTTGCTGCAGTCCTTACCATTCACACAGTGAATGCTTATACGGTTATATCTGGTCCCTTCCTTCACATATTTTCCTGCTTGATCCTAGTCTTTGAGTTTGTCACCCCTGCTTCAGGTATTTCAGTTTATACATTAAGATGTTGGCCCCGTCTTTAAAAAATAAAATAAAATAAAATAAAATAAAAGGCCAGGCGTGGTGGCTCACGCCTGTAATCCAAGCACTTTGGAGGCCAAGGCGGGTGGATCACCTGAGGTCGGGAGTTCAAGACCAGCCTGACCAAAATGGTGAAACCCCATCTTTTAAAATTAAAAATATATATATATAAAAAAAGAAGGTTAAAAGGTTTAAATCCTTTATGGCTGGGCGTGGTGGCTCACGCCTGTAATCCTAGCACTTTGGGAGGACGAGGTGGGTGGATCACCTGAGGTCTGGAGTTCAAGACCAGCCTGGCCATCCTGGTGAAACCCCATCTTAAAAAAAAAAAAAAACATGTTGGGCCTGGTGTGATGGCTCAGGCCTGTAATCCCAGCACTTTGGGAGGCTGAGGCGGGCGGATCAGTTGAGGCCAGGAGTTTGAGACCAGCCTAAGATGGCGAAACCCTGTCTCTACCAAAAACACAAAAATTAGCCAGGTGTGACAGCACATTTAACTCACCCCATTTATTCTACTCTCAACAGGGACTGTGCAGTGACCACTCTGTTACAATGCAACCCCATGGAACTCATGCCTGCTTTCTCTAACCCCACCAATCAGAAGGGAACTCTGATTGGGTAGTATCGTGGGCCCAATGAATGGCTCACTGCATAGGTCTTCTTTGTTTCTCACTCCCCTTTCACTGGTTTGACAATCTGCTTGTTGCCACCCCTCTTCTCTCTGGGATCTATGAGTAATAAACTGCTTTTGTTTTTTTCATGTGTTTTTGTTGTGCTGTCTTCTCTGTGCCTCACCTGACTGACACACACAGACCTAATTTTACTACCAGTGAAAGCTCTCCTAAAGAGTGGCTATCTTGGCAGGAATAAACTGAACACAAGTCAGACAAGAGCCTCAAGGGCAGATGCCAGCATAAACAAGTTTCCTAGGAGAGGGACACCTGACCATGGGTCAGATACCTCGGCATTAGGCCATCTGCTAAAATAAAGAAGTATCCTGTGAAAGGCACAGTGTAAATATCCACAAACAATCCCCTGGAACCTGATCAGGGCAGGGCTATAGTTTACACTCCCTCTGCAGAGAAGGATTTCAAGACCAAATTAAGGAGAAATACAACATAACTTGTAGGTATTGGAAAACCAGTAGCAATGCTACTTTCCTACTTTCTTTCTTCTCTTTGAAACTAACATGGCTACAATATTTCTATAGTATGGAAGGTTAAAAAAAATAAATAGTATCCTCAAGTTCTGGGAAGGTGGAAGCTTGAATAAATGTTCCTGACACATTCTTTCTCCTGAATCCTACTGGAGAGTAAGGTGATGGAACCTAAACGCTGTATTTAAGGCTATATTTCTTTTAGAATTTTCTAGTGGGAGTGGAGAGCAGATTTGAGCAGCATCTAGCCTATGACTGTATATAGCAGTGATGCTAGCATCTGATCATTTCTGACCAATGTGGAACACTTTATTTTATTTTTTAAATTAATTTAAATTAATTTATTTTTTGAGACCAGGTCTCACTCCATCACCCAGGCTGGAGTTCAGTGGTGTGATTTTGGCTCATTGCAGCCTCCACCTTCCAGGTTCAAGTGATCCTCCCATTTCAGCCTCCTGAGTAACTGGAACTACAGGTGTGTGCCACCACGCCTGGCTAATTTTTGTATTTTTTGGCAGAGATGGGGTTTCACTATGTTGGCCAGGCTGGTCTCAAAACTCCTGACCTCAAGTGATCCACCCACTTCGGCCTCCCAAAGTGCTGGGATTACAGGCGTGAGACACCATGGCCAGTGGGATATTTCAAAGAGACAGTTTTGGCTCTGGAGTTCCCCTGATGACTTGACTGAGACTGTCTGATCTGCTTAGTGCCAGGAGAGAGTCATGGGATAGTGGTAGAGGGCAGGGTATCTCACTTAAAACCTGGGATGATGTTACAGCTCTTTTAGAATTTGTCTAGCAGGCTTTCCAGTAAATACCGGAAAGCCTTCAATAAAGCTTTATGTATTTATTTATTTCTGGATAGAGTCTTGCTCTGTCGCCCAGGGCTGGAGTGTGCAGTGGCGAAATCTTGGCTCACTGCAACCTCTGCCTCCTGGTTTCAGGTGATTCTCTGGCCTCAGCCTCCCGATCAGCTGGGATTACAGGCGCGTACCACCATGCTTGGCTAATTTTTGTATTTTTAGTAGAGACAGAGTTTCACCATGTTGGTCAGGCTGGTCTTGAACTCCTGACCTCGTGATCCGCCTGCCTCGGCCTCCCAAAGTGCTGGGGTTACAGGCCTGAGCCACCACACCTGGCCAATGAATCTTTAAATTAAAAAAAAAAAAAGAAATCTGGAGCAAAGACTGATTCTGCTCTATGAAGCCTGTTCTACGAAGGTTCAACCTGCCCACCTGCTTTCCAGAAGTCCTAAGGGACCTCATTGAGTCACATGACCATGATGAAACTTGAGGAAAACTATTTTGCTGGCCTAAATTACTTTCAGCCCCTGTGGTTGGAAGAGATTGCCACTTACACTCAGGGAGGCTTGGGGCAAAAACGCTTCCTTCCTATGTCCCAGCAAAGGCTACTAACTCTTCATCCACTCTACTTCTCACCTACAACAGCAAAAACTGCTTAGTCTTCCACCACTCACTGGTTTACCACTGCTCAGGAGACCCTAATCTGACCTAACTGCAAAGAAGTCAAAACCATGAGCAGGTAAAGAGAAATGACCCATTTAAGGACATTTATTAACCAGAGGGAGGAAGAGGAAGACTAACTCACACAACTAGACAGGTGGGTTCTTTTGATGCAGAATCACAGGCAGAGTCAGAGAGAGTTAGCAAATGATTAAACAAGTTAATATTTGTAAAATGTTTAGAACAGTGCTTGGTGTATATCATATACACGTGTGTCAAATGATAAAGTGTAACAAACAGGTAATGAAAGCTCTCAAGGATGTGCAATTAGAGCACCAAAAAAGACATTCTACAACTAGAAAACATGCTTTTAGAATTAAAGAAAATTAGTGCTCAAACTGGAAAAGAGGATGATCCTAAACTAAGAACTAAATTGGTAATCTGGAAGATCAAGCTGAAGGAATAGCTTTCTTTTTTTTTTTTTCTCCTCCTCCTCCCCAGAAATAGCTTTCAACAGATAACAAAAATATAAAGAACTAGAAATCGGCCAGGCGGAGTGGCTCACGCCTGTAATCTCAGCACTTTGGGAGGCCGAGGCGGGTACATGAGGCCAGCAGATCGAGACCATCCTGGCTAACACAGTGAAACCCCATCTCTACTAGAAATACAAAAAATTAGCCAGGTGTGGTGGCACGTGCCTGTCGTCCCCCCTACTCGGGAGGCTGAGGTAGGAGAAACAATGGAACCCGGGAGGTGGAGGTTGCAGTGAGCCAAGATTGCGCCACTGCACTCCAGCCTAGAGACAGATTGAGACTCCTTCTCAAAAAAAAAAAAAAAAAAAAAGAGATCGTTGAGGATTAAGGAACTCAGGAGATCTGCTGTGAAAATGATGAGAGTCCAGAAGAACAAAGTGAACCTAAGGAAGCCAAAACCTAACTAGGTAAATAATAGAAGAAAATTTCCCTGAGTTGAAGAAAGATTTGGGTTTGCAGATTAAAAGTGTTCACTGAGTCTTATGAATGATAACGAAAAAAGATGCACATCAGAATTTATCCTTGTGAAATCCTTGAATTCCAAGTAAAAGGACAAAATCTTGCAAGTTTCCAAACAGAAAGAACACATTCTGCCTTCCAGCTGGCTTTGGCCAATGGGAGGCACTGGTAAAAGGTTGAAGATTGGGAACAGGGAGAAGCCATGATATTTCTGTAGACCTTCCTTTCTGTCTTGGGTAATATATCTGGTACTGGTTGCAGCTCCTCTATAACCTCAGATTCTGCTAGACAGGCTTGCACTGGATAACCCTGATTCTTTTTTTTTAATTTTAAATTTCTTAATTTGAGATCTTTTGCATTGTTTTGTTGTTGTTGTTGTTGTTGTTGTTGTTGTAGAGACAGGGTTTTACCATACTGGCCAGGCTGGTCTCAAACTCCTGACCTCGTGATCCTCCCACCTCGGCCTCCCAAAGTGCTGGGAGTACACGCATGAGCCAACTCTGATTCTTAGGTTCTGGTTACACCATTTCCTTTCTCTCTCTTTCTTTCTTTCTCTCTCTCTCTCTCTTTCCTTCCTTCTTTTCTCTTTTCTTTTCTTTCTGCCTCCCAAGTTCAAGCGATTCTCCTGCCTCAGCCTCCCGAGTAGCTGGGACTACAGGGGCACACCACACCCAGCTAATTTTTGTATTTTTAGTAGAGACGGGGTTGCACCATGTTGTTCAGGTTGGTCTCCATCTC